>APFE030385618.1:35327-123471 GCA_000404065.3 Pinus taeda
AATTTTATTTTATTTATTATTGTGCCAAATTAATATGCTAGTATATCATTCAAATACATAATTTAAACAATAAAAAATTACACATTATTTTTCCCCTACAAAATAAATTTATCCTAGAATAAAACTTGATACCTCTCCACTTATATTAAATCTATAATTAACATAGATTTATGTTGATTAAATAGTTAAGTCAAAATATTTGAATAACCTAATTTAACAATAACATCACATTACATTACAATATCTCTTCTATACCTATCAACATACAAACATTAAGTAGTACCTTTCTCCTTTATTGTATTAAAAATGCAAACACATAAACATTAAATAATATCTTTTTCTTTTATTGTATTAAGAATATAATATAACACAACAACCATTCATACTTCCAAATAAATAATAACAGGAACAAGTAGCTAGAAGGAAAGTAATTACAACAAGAGCTAGTCACCACATTCAAAGTGAAAAGAGTATATTGTGTAACATGTTTCTATCAAAGTACTAACAATGTTACACTACTTATCACTCTCAGAATTCATGACCTATGTAAAACTTAACAATTTTTTTCATTTATAACAAGTGTATGACAAAAGTTACCTTCATACTCACTTTAAAGTGCAATTATAAACCCAAAATAACAGATTGAAAGAATAGCAGATGTATGACAAAAGTTACATTCATATTGACTTTAAATCATAGTTCACCAAGTTGAATTCGAATTTGGATTCGAATTCGATACGATACGATAAAAATTCAGACAGAAAATATTCAATTCAGAAAAATTCGGCAACTATAACCTTAATTATATATATTATATATATATTAACTTATATAAATTAATTATTATATATATTATATAACTAATATATATATATATATATATATATTATCTTATATATATTTATATATATATATAATTATAATATATATATATATAATATATATATATTATATAATTGAACACTTTTTTTTTCGGTTCAGTCCATTTATTTTGAAATTTAAATAAATTTAATCAATATAATATACAAAATTCAAAAATATATCCCTATTTAGTTTCTGATTTTATTTTAAAATCTTTTTTTATAGTTAAGACATTTAAAAATTAAATATTTAAAACTTTTTTTTTAAATTGCTTTTAACATAAATATATATAAAAAAATCAATTAGTTTTTAGTCAACTTCAAAATTTTCTTTCCTAGTTATCTCAACTTTTTAAACCATTAAAGGAAACACTAAAATTTTGAAATCTGAAAATTTCAGGTTGCCATTAGTTTCCATTTTATCTCTTACCCTGTTTCCCTTGACATAAATTTTGTCTAAATTTTAAAATCTTGGTAAATTTCAGTTACATTAGTTTCCATTTTATCTGCTATCCTGCCTTAATTGGCATCAGTTTCCATTTTACATCAGTTTCCATTTTACATTAGTTTCTATTTACATCTGGCCTCCATTAACATCTATTTTGAATTTAAAAATAATTACATTTACCATCGACACTTGAGATTTTTTTGTTTATCTAATTAGAAAGATTAGGCTCGCATTTTATATAACCAGCAAGAATAGTAAATAATACTGATCTGCAAAAAATAGTCCAAGCACTCGTAAGTAATACTAATCTGCAAAAAATAGTCCAAGATATAATAGGAGTCGTCTCATTAGGAATGCACGCTCTCACATCATCGTGCAGCGGTTCAATAGTAACTAATCGAATTTTTTTGCAAAAACAATAGTCCAAGAAATGCACACTCTCACAGTAGGAAACAGATCGAATTTTTTTTTATCGAACTATTCGAAATACAAATCGAACTCACGAATTTCCGTATTTTTTCCACTGATTCGGACGTATTTGGTAACTATGTTCCAAAGTAGTAGCAGCAAAAATATAAAGGCAAGACACCCAATACAAATACAAATATATATACTCTTATTACCCTTTTCCCATTAGGAGCCAAGGGCAAAGCCCAAAGAGTCTCTAATACCAACTTTAAATAATACACTATAAAATTATATTGATTAGATTACATATATACATGAACTTTTGTCTCAAGATATGTAAACTAAATTGAACACACAATCACTTGGTTGAGAGATATCTCAACCACATACCGCTTAACAACTTCTAAGGAATAGGAACAAAATCTTTTACATAGAAAGAATCACAACTCAAACAAGTAGGAGTTATATTTTCCAAGTGACAAAAGCCCCAGGGATTACGAAATGTAATTAATATATTGCAGCAAATATTCAAACAAAGTCAAACCTTTAAAATTAGTTTAAAAAAAAACAACCCAAACTCAACCAAAAATGATATATATTATTTATGGTGGGTTGCCATTATATGGAACTTACTTGTAAGTGAAGAGCACGAATCCAGCAACTAAGAACCAAAGCAAATCCGAGGACTGAAAAAGAACAACAATCCACTAGTGCTAAGAATATGGGACGAATTTTGTTGTATTAATAGATTTTTTAGTTGTTTATTTATATGGTTATTTAATTTTTTGTTTAATGCCACATTACTTATATGTTTTGTATGGTCATTACTTATATGTTTTGTATGGTTATTTAGATTTTTGTTTTTTAGATTTTTAGTTTCGTCAACATTAGGTGAAATTTCAGTTAGACAGACAAACTTATACATCTCCTCAACACTGGATTGTAGATTGGGCTTCTCATCGCAATGAGCCTTTTCTATTTAGCAAAGATTTTATTTTTATTTTAAGAAAGAGATGCATACTTATACATTTCCTTCCCATTGGACTATAAAATAAGTCTTTGCTTAATAATATTATTATTCATCAAATAAATCATATTATTATCAATTAATCGTTTGTTTAGAGGCATGTAGTATGTGTTTATAATTTAAAGGAAATTTACTTTAAAGTTGTGTTGTTTTTAATTGGTATGGTATAATTATTAGTTTATTTTTTTTTAAATTGTGATGTTAAGTTCTGTTGTTTTTAATTGGTGTGGTATAATTATTAATTATTATTTTTTAATTGTGATGTTAAGTTGTTGTGTTGTTTTAATTGGCGTGGTATAATTATTATTTTAATTTTTTAATGGGGATGTTAAGTTGGGTTGTTTTTAATTGGTGTGGCATGTTTTTTTATTTTTTTTAAAGTGTGATGTTAAGTTGTTGTGTTGTTTTTAATTGATGTGGTATAATTATTAAGTATTTTTTCTAAATTGTGATGTTCAATATATATTTCAAATACTTTAATTTTTTTAATATTAAATTTATTTTTTTTATTTAAAATTTATATTTTATTATTAATTTATAATTAAAATTTATATATATATTATTTTATATTTAATTAAATTGATAATTACTTAAATTAATATTTATTTTTATTAAATTAAAATATTCATTAACTATTTAAAAAACATAGTAGTAGATGGTTGTTATGGATAACTAAACATGTTCAAAAATAAAAAATTCCTGCATAATCTTTATAAAGACCTGAATACAACGATTCATATCCTAAAAAGACAAGCAAAAGATATAATAAGCCAAACCCATAGCAGTCTAAATAGAAGCATGAACATCCATTGATGCGAGGTCCCTTTGGCTCTTTTGATTGAGTATATCTCAATAGAGAAGAATTAATAACTATATTATTATTATTATTATTATTATTATTATTAAATAATTTAAATTTATATGAATTTTTAAAAAACAAATAGATATATACATTGTTTGATATTTATTTATTTTCTGGATTATTAAAAATTTAGAGATTAAATCTCTAGAGATGCAAACCCCCCTCTCTCTCTCTATATATATATATATTCAATGTTCATCTTTTTAATTAGTTTGTTTAAAACTGTGGAGTGTCCCTAATTAGTTTCTTTCATTAGTTTTCTAATTTTAATAGTAAAAATGCCCTTATTTTTTATTCTATTCATAATATATAATATATAAAATTATTTTTCTTCAATATTTTAATCAAAAAATCTTCTCTTACCCCTACCTCAATTAGGTGACTAAGCTTCTAACAAATCTACGGCTAAACTATGAATTTATTGCACCAACATCTTTTGTACACTGAACCTCTTCACATGTAATTTTGACCCACCTTCATAAAAGTTAATTTTAAAATAATAAGTATTAACTCTTCAAAGTGTGTGTGTTTTAAATGATGTCACCTTGAGTAGTTTGATGAATAATTTGTTTCTCAAGATTTTGGCTTCATATTAATTAATTCTTTAATCAAATGTGTTTACATTAGTTTGTCTAATCAACACCTTACCCAACATCGTTTTTAAATGGCAATAGAGGTCAATCATGTAGTGGGTGAAATCTTTGGCTTCATATTAATTAATTCTTTAATCAAATGTGTTTAAATTAGTTTGTCTAATGAGCACCCTACCCAACAGTGTTTTTAAACGTCAATAGAGGTCAATCATGTAGTGGTTGAAGTAGCCTTGGTTGAAGTAGCCTCGAGAGTATCTTGCATCTAGAACCCAATTCACCAACTCAACTAACACTTTGGAATACATTAGACACCGATGTTCATTTTCAATTTCTCGCTTAGCTTGAATGGTTGCTTATTGAATGTGGGATAGATTATGAGCACAAAAGTGAGAAATGCAATAATCTTCTCTTTGTTGGGCCTGAGAGGCGCCCAACTCTCGATATAATAGGTTGTGCATCACCTCACTCTAGCGTGTCAGCTAAGCATTTTGAAAATCATGTAGAAGGAAATTTGGGCTAGGGGAGGGGGGGGGGGGGAGTTAAAAATCAACAAAAGTTAGAAAACATGGGCCAGAGAGGCAACTACTAGAGAGATGGGGAGAGGAAATGAAGGGTGGTGCAAAGAGAAGATGTGGAGGGTGCTACAAAAACTGAGAAGAAATAGCCAAGTTAGAGATGGAACCCAAAGGAGGGGAAAAAGGAGCTAGGAACGAGAAGAGGAAGTGAGCATGAAAAGAATGTGAGAACCAAATACTAAAAGAAGAAACATCTCAGGAGTCCAAAGTCTTCAATGACATAAACAAGTGAGGAAATGTAACGAAACAAGAAACAACGAACAAAGAGAACTCGAATCATAGAAATACATGTAGCCATATGAGAAAATCCATGCACAATTCTACCATGGTTGACCATTAATATCAAAACGACCTTACATCATGGAGGCTTCATTGAGGGAGCGTTGGGAGGTATATATTAAGGAAAAAATGAAATAATATATTGAACATATAATAGGGGGTAAAGAGTTTTTATATTGGCGGGTATAAAAAATGGAGCTCAAAGTTAATGAAAATATAAAGGGATACAAAAATGTTAATGAACATTTAATGCCTACAATATCTAGTAAAAGTATGGGTTTTAAATTGGGAAGTTGTATTGGGTTCTTATTGGTAGGGGATAAATAATGTGATATTTAGAGGTATTTTCCAATATGTAGTTAAATTAAGGGTATTATTTAGTATATCATGAACAGAGGTGATATGTCAGAATTTTATTGAATGAAGCCCCCTGCCTCACGTGCCAATGGAAATCAATGTAACTCGTGTCCATGAAGGTGGTTCTCAACAGTATGAGAGTGTTCTGCGTCCATGAATGACCAATTATTTCATGAGCTCATAAGCGAGTGCTACAATCAACTAGCGAAGACAAACAAAATTAAATCAACCAAATATTTTAGTGTAAGAGAGAGTTAGAGCACGAAATGACATTGTATGGGAAAAACCTTTGTCATGTGCATTGAGTTAAGGAGAATTGCTATTGAGTTTGAGGGGATTAGTATCATTGCTATCCAGAAAAAAGGTGGTGCCACATCCACCATTTGTATTAACTAATGGGATAGTAGCAACACCACCTATTTGTGTTATCCAAATTATGGACAAATGTTTTGCACAATTTTTCAATTATATATTTTATACTTGATTCTTAATAAATAGTGATGTAATCTTTTTTTTCCTTTTTGCATTTTCTATTTTTTTATATCTCTTTTATTTTCGTGCATAGACTCACCAAATTAGCTCAACATTTTTTATTTACGTCCCATTGATATGAGCGTTAAGTTTTAAAGTTGATAATTGATTCCCAAGTTTTTTATTTGTACTGTCGCTACATTACGTTCGCCGCAACGACATCAAACGAAAGCATTTTATGTTACTGATTTTGCATTTGACACTTTGTACCGGATCATGGTCGGCAACTGATTTTGGTGTGTCAGTTCAGTCAGATCAATATAAACAAAGACCGCCATCAAATCTTGCTTAGGTCTGTGCCGCCCAACCATGTGAGCCAGGACAACAGAATCAAAAAGATTCAATAAACAAATAATGGCATATCTCTTTTGTAGTTATCATACGATTCACAATGATCCACCTCAACTTGTACAATTGAAGGTGCAGGTATCACATGTCGGTTATGAAATAGTTTGGTCGTTCTGATAAAATGTACAATAAGAGCATTTAGATTGTGGACGAAGTGACCGTTGGCTAACATTATATTACTTCACATTAAGCAAGGGTGGAAAAATACTTAGTTTTATTAAAATCAAAGATAACTAATGGATATTGGCTTTTTTTTTTAATATTATTAAAATTGAAACAATATTTTAATTTTATTTCGAAGATTTAAATCCGCATGCCAGGACCATGAGTGAAAGTATTGGTCTTTAGGAACCCATCATGCTCCTTTATTAAGTATGAGTAGATTTCTTCGAACAGTGTGGTTTTTTTTAATAATAATTACGAGTCATTTCATATGGGTATATGCTAGTTAATGATAGTTGTCTTCACTATCTATTTTGTAAATTAAGTTTACTTAAAAAAACAAAAATAAGAAGATAAGTTTTTCATTTACAAGAGAAATGAATGATTGTTTTTATTACCTATGTAAGAAAATAAAGGGTAAAA
Source organism: Pinus taeda (assembly GCA_000404065.3). Classification (NCBI taxonomy): domain Eukaryota; kingdom Viridiplantae; phylum Streptophyta; class Pinopsida; order Pinales; family Pinaceae; genus Pinus; species Pinus taeda. The sequence continues at coordinate 42,201 of APFE030385618.1, forward strand.
ACTGAAGAAAAGAGATTCCTCACTCACAAGAGGTTAAACTGCAACGAAATATGGTATATAAAGGTTAGATGCTATTGGAAGTAGATCCAACAATGACCACAAAGTGTTTATGATTTTAAGTCTTAAAATTCTCTTTGATCGGTTAAGAGTTATTTTTTCTTAAAAATAACAAAACAAGATGGACCACTAACAAATTATTTGAGGTGGCATGTGTTAGGGTGGTTTAGGTAAACTTTGACTCACTCAAGTTTTGGGGCTATAGGTTTAAGAGAACCCAAAATTTTTCCCATGGTATTCATCTCTAATGTAGCATATTTAAAAGCAGAAGGACTCCAAGTTAATGGGTATTCATCTCTAATGTGGCATATTAAAAGGCAAAAAAAATCCATGTTAATGGGGTTGAGTGACCAATGGGATCCTAGCATGGTAAATTTTAGGGGTGAATTTTAGACCAATGGCGAAATTTAAGGGGTTTTTCATTTTAGAGGGGCGAAATTTTTATAAAACACCCATTTCATATATCGAGCCCAACTTTTATTTATTTATTTATTTTCATTTTAGGAAGAAAAAAAAAGGGGCACATAAACTATGAAAAGACTCATTTGACCGATTTGTCTAGTTTGGGAGGTTATATTCCATTACAATCATATGATTTTCTGTTGTGCAATGTTAAATTCATTTGCAATCACCCATTTTCTGGTTTGGGATGTGGTTTGGGAGGTTGTATTTGGTCCCAAGAAATAAAAATATAAATAAAGTGGAGGTATGGTAAATAAATATAAATATAAATAAACTGAAGGTGTGGTAAATAAAGAAAACCTCTTTTTATATTTAGTTCATAACACTGTTTCTATTTAATAAGGCTCAAAAAAGAGGTTTCATTTAAGTGAATCATATGGGCCAAATACAATAAAAATATAAATAAACAAGAGATTTGGTAAATAAATAAAACATTTTTTTATATTTACTTCAAAAGTCATCTTATATTTATGAACACACAAGGGTGTAAGTAAATAAAATTATAAATAAAGTGGAGGTATGGTAAATAAATAAAACCTCTTTTTATACTTATTCCAAAGGTATGATAAATAAATAAAAATATAAATAAACTAGAGGTGTGATAAATAAAGAAAATCTCTTTTTATATTTAGTCCATAACACTCTCTCTATTGAAGTAGGCTAAAAAAAGAGGTTTTATTTAAGTGAATCTTATGGGCCAAATACCATATTTATAAAAGTATAAATAAACAAGAGGTTTGGTAAATAAATAAAACATTTTTTTATATTTACTCTATAAGTCATCTTATATTTATGAACACACCAGGATGTAAATAGATAAAAATATAAATAAATTGGAGGTATGGTAAATAAATAAAACCTCTTTTTATATTTATTCCATAACCCTCTTTCTATTTAAGAAGCCTAAAAAAAAGGTTTTATTTAAGTGAATTCTATGGGCCAAATACCATATTTATAAAAGAGGTATGGTAAATTAATAAAAATATAAATAAATGAGAGGTATGGTAAATATATATATATATATATATATATATATATATATATATATATATATTTTTTTTTTTTTTTTTTTTTTTTTTTTTTTACTCCATAAGTCACCTTATATTTACGAACACTCAAAAAATGCGTTATATTTAGGTGAAGCCTATGGGCCAAATACCATGGGGCAAATTATTATTAATATCATGCAAAAAAACATTATTAACCCTAATATTAGTATTAATAAAAATAAAGATGGCACATGGTATTGACCTATGGTATTCACGTGGAATGTAACCTATTTAAAATGGGGAATTAAACCAACATAGATCCATCTTTACTCGGGATCTACTAAGACCCTAGAGGGATCAAATAACGTGATATGCAAACTACCATATAAGAGTGAAAAATATTTGATCCCTATGAGGGCTTGGTAGATCAAGAGTAAAAATGGATCTTGTAATTTAATGTCACTTAAACATTTTAGCTTGGTTAAAATAAAAAATAAAATAAATCAATTATTAATTTTATTAATTTTTATAAATTACTAATAGTAGTTTTTAAGCTCCAGGTTTACCATAACCCATCATATTGACCCATGGTAATACCATGGTATCATGTGAGCATAGACAATTTAAAGGGGAAATTATATCATCTTAGATCCATCTTAATTTCGTGTCTACCAAGTGCTTCCAGAAATAAATAGATTTTATCCCTGCAAGAGTGGTAGATGTGGAGTTAAGATGGATATAGGTTGGTTTTTATGATAATGAAGATATTAAATAGACGTAAGAAATTATATTGTAAAAAACATCTTAAGGTGAATGGTTAAGGAATATTTAGTCACTTCACAAAATTTAGTAAAAAAATACCAATATCTCCATCAATATTGGTTTCTCTAATTTAACAAAAAAAAATTCAAAACAATGAAATCTTATCACTCTTTCAGCATCATCCTCGCAAAAGAGAGATAGTCGCTGCCCAAATTTCCCACCATTTTTCAAACGTTCTCAATACGATATCTTTATGAAAAAGTTAAAGGTGCTTATGTTGGATTAGTTGTTTGAAAAATATGTTGGTTTGTACAACTTTTCATCTTCTCTGTTATTCTTAGTTTGTTGTAATGATCTGTAAGGGTTGGGCCACTGCACCATAGAGATTGTGCACCAAAAAGGAAATTAGTCCACATGTTACAACGTTGTTAAAAAATGCAAGACGTATGAAGGTAATGAATTATGCTAATAAGCAATTTAGATTGAGAGAGATGTAATTAAATTTTATTATCTAATTGAAGATTTCTAATTAAAAATATAATAAATCTACATTTATATATTTATATCTTGATTGGAAGGCTTATGAAAATGGTCACTTCTTTCCATTAGATGCCCTTTAGGCCTTTCGGATACCTACTACTTTCTTATATAATATAGTTGGGGCTTGCTACTTGTTGGCCTGTTGGGGTAAACAAACTTGATGTGTTTTTTTTTATCTCGCAGTTAGAGTCTATAGAATAAAAAAGAAATTTGATAGCTTGACCAAAGTGGTAGAGAAAAGATTAATCTCTCCTACCTTGAGAGAACTGGTGGTCAAAATCAACGCCTACAAGAACTTTGTTGTGAAATATTATCAAAACTAATAGAAGGATATGAAAGAGTGTACAGTAAGAACCTTGACAAACATGGCCACTAAAACTTGCAACATTGTTTGTAGGAATATAAAATTATGCTTCTTTTTTTGAAACATGTATGTTAGTATAATACAGTTTAATGAATATGTTTTCCTATTATCATATATGGTTTCATACTTTAACAAAACATTCGCCAAGACTTCACAATGTTTTATTATTTAGTGAAAATTTTGCCAAGATCTTACAAGATTTTATAATTTAGTGAAAGATTCGTCATGACTTTACAAGATAATATAATCTAGTGAGAGATTCGCCAAAAAAATTATACATACATATTATATTATAGATAAAATCACCTCCCATTTTTCCTATGTATCATGGGGATTTGCCCATTTATCATACATATAAATTTAGGGTGGTTCTTAAAATTTTCCCTGGATCCTAGCAACGGTATCTTTAGAATGCACCACTTCTCTAAGTTTAGTGATCCTAATAGCATGATATTTTTTGGATGATAATAAAGAAGACAATATAGACCACCAACAAATTATTTCAGGCTGTTATATATATATATATATATATATATATATATTATATATATATTATATATATATATATTAGTTTAATGTATAAAAAGTAATTATAATATATAAGAAAATTAAAGTTAAAGTTTGTGGAGGTGTGCATAATATATCTTTTATAGAATTGAAATTATGATTTTTAGAGGAGACATATATTCTTAATTGTTAGATGTTCTATTAATTTATGATGAAGATACTTATCATTGACTAATATCCATAAATATAAATTGACTTTTTTTTTTTCTTAACTAGGTTGGGGTCAGTGGTGGGATGTTATCACCGAAATTGTGTGAAGCTCTATGAAACTTGGACACCCCTTAGTATAATTTAATTCCCTAAAAAGTGGCTCTCATCCTTAACTCCTCCCCATGAAATTTAACCATATAACCTCCTGGAAAATAAACCCCACACAAGCCAATTACTCTACACCTCATAGGTTATAGATTAACTTATCGTCATTTTATTTTAAAAAATTTAATAAATTATTTAAAAAATAAAATAACATTGTGAAAACTATACAAATTTGTTTGATATTACACACAACAATATATGCAAGCCTTTCTTAAGAACTTAAGCAATTTGCGTAACTCATGAGTAACAGCTTGCATTTGCTTGTGTATTAATCTCTTCGGATCCATATTATGATTCTTTATTTTAAGTTTTTTTTTTTACTATTTATTTAAATAAAAACATAAATATCAATGTCAATCCAATCATCTTTTTATATTTTTTGTATGGATGGAATGTCTCACAGTAGGGGATGGGAAAATTGACGAGCCAACCGGTTAGAAAGACCACGCTGCATATTCATTGCTAATTCATGATAATCATGTATTTAGAAAGGCCAAGCTACATATTCATATTTTGAGAAGAAATGTTCCTATCTTTTCATGAGATAAATTAGTATGAAGGTGTCTTTTAAACTATTAGTGACATGGGTTACCTCCATGATGTATGGTCAGAAGATTCTGTGTGTTTCTGGTTGTCGCTCTCTATTTATCCATGAAGATCCCTCCACCCTAGTTTGTGCTTCATTAAAAAAAAAAAGTATGTGGAAACAAACCATGTAAAAGGTTATTTCATATGTCAGTATAGTATAGTAAGATACCTGTGATTGCTAATCTCACGAAAATAACAGTAACAGGCGAAAGAAAGCCGATCAAGATGGAAGCAACGAAATAGAACCGTAGAACCGGTCTGGTGAACGCCTGTAAATGAGAGGTTCTAGGGTTGAAAAAGAAGCTTTTCAGCCGTATCATTATGGTGTAACTGAGGAGAACAAATTTTATTGATGGAAAGGCTCTCTCTTCCAAAACTTTGGCTGTCTGCACTACACATCTCTTTACTAATTTTGTCGTGTTCCGTTGACCCTAACAGACACTTCAAATCTTTAGTGATTGCAACGACCATTCCGTTCTTGTTGTGCAGGTATGTTAGGTTATCCACATTGTTATCTTAAAATGTGATTTGACGAAACCGATTTTAATTGAATGATGTTTGAAGCGCTAAGTGTTTAATGAAGATTGTTTGCCTCGGTGTCAAGTTAGACGGTTCAGTATCCACTCTGAGGCAAAAATATTAGAAAAGTTTCTAATCTATTCCATGGAGGCAAATTGAGACAATGTTTCTTACGAATCACCCCATCTATCTATTATGTTACACCGGATTATCTTTTACAATCCCATGTAATGAGATGATTACATTCATTTTTTTCTCAAGTACCCAAGAAAATTCATTTCGCACCCCAGAGAGGAAGGTTAGGAGAAGCAACACATACTCGGAAACAGAGCAAAAGGAAGTATGGCTACTCAAGAGATGTCTATGGATGATTCTCCATCTTATGGGAGCTTCACAACTCTGATGAAAGAGGTATTCTACTTTTAATCCCAACATCAAACTTGTTAAGCTTTTCCTTTGTTTTTTCTACCTTTGTGTTTTGGTTTTGAAATAATATTCCAGCCTTTGCAAGGCATTTTCTTGCTTATCAATTGCCATTGAATATCAAGTAAAAGTGGAATTTGGTTTCTTCATTTCGAGGTTGGTAAAATAGTTGTCCAGGAGCAGGGGAATTTTGTTTCCTCCATCCTACCAATCTTCCTTATATATCTTGTCAGACTTTTTCAGTGTTGTACGAGCCATTTGATGTACAGATGTTGTTCATGTGCTTATTTCAGTCTCAATTCTCTTTTCACTGCACCTTGTTTCCTTTGCATTTCAAGTAAAAATGGAATTTGGTTTCTTCATTACAAGGTTGGTAAAATAGTTCTCTAGCAGCCGGGGATGGTTCTCTCCCATTCTACCAATCTTTCTTATATATCTTATCATATTTTTCAGTGTTGTATGAGCAATTTTATATAAAGATGTTGTTCATGTTCTGATTTCAGTGTCAAATCTCTTTTCACTGCACCTTGTTTCCATTTTATTTCTAGGATATCTATTCTTCACTTGGAAATTTTCTTCTGGGCAGTCCTCAATTCATTCCATAAATATGTAAAAACAAACCAACATGTAGGAAATATTTGAATGAGTTATAGATAGTGATCCAATTTCATACTTGTTTGATTGTGTATCTCCAAAATTTAGTTTCAGGGATACCTTTTTATGAGTTGTTTGTCTACAATGCAGGGTTCAAGTGAAGAGCATATGAAAGTGACACCTGTAAGAAGATCAAACCGACTTCGTAACCAAAAGAAGTCTCCATTATCAGCTGTACAAATGATCTCTAAATGAAGATCCTGCATCATGTTCTTCCTTAGAGCTACCTGATTTGAGCACAGGGAAAAGAACGAACGACATAAAGAATTTTTTCTCCAAATGACTTTCGCCTTTACACGATTATTTCTCTCAAAAAGTTAAGGCTTCATTTTATTTTTCATGAAAACGTGCAGGGAAATGGTGAGCGTGTTCCCTTGGCAGATTGATAGTTGGCCGTCTTCAAGCTCATACTGTTGCTTAGCTACCATGGTATTGATCCAGTAAGTCTGTTGATGTTCAGCACCAACCTACTTCGATTCTGTTACTTACCTAATTCTGGAGGCAAGGACCCAGATAAGTTTGCAAATGGAATATGTAAAGCCTCCATCTTTGACAAGTTACTGAGCTGCCACAGATTCCCACTTGCGTAAGAATTGTGCCCGGTCATCATATCCCTAAGCTCTGCTGGGATTGAAGGAGGAGTACAATTGCGAAAGATAATATTGCAAATTCATTTCAACGAGATTGCGTGTCCTATGAAATTAGACAAAAATGGAGACTTGATGGGATTTACTTTTGAGATTATCAACGGAGCTAGTACACACATCCACAACAGTGGTTACTGGTCAAACCGAACCAGCTTATCGGTCGCCCCTCCAGAAATTACAGCCACCATCAGTGACTATCAATATCATATAAAGCCAAAATTGGCTGATATTATATGGCCCGGTGAAAGTGAAACTAAGAATTTGTAAAAGTGAATGGTAGCAACCCGATGAAAGGATTTTGTGTTGATGTGTTTATTATTGTAGTGAAATTGCTGCCCTATTTTTAGTACACATTTAAACCTTGTGGAACAGGGAATTCTGCACCCAATCACGATGTTTTTAACGTGTAAAATGCAATGGGTTACCACAGTGCCATATTATATAATTTTACATATCAAAGTTTGTTGGGATTTAAATGTGCTAAAGAATTGATGATGTATAGAGATGAAAAAGAAACGATTTGAGAAATGGAGCTCTTAATACGTCATTTATCTTATCACGAGCATGTTCAAGATTGAGCTTTCTTTGAGGTAGGTCGAGTCGTGCTGTTTTAGGGTTATTTGACATCAATGACAGGTAGAACATGTTTATACCTTTTTTAGTTATATGATTACATTTCTATATAAATTTTAATCACTTGCACAATTTCATTCAATAGATATCACATTTTTAGATACCTGATTCTATCTTAACTACTAGTTAATCCCAATGATTTACGTTTCAATGAGTTTAATACCAATTTGAGAATAGGCATCTATGCAGGACATTTAATTGAATTCCTATGGAAATAGGCATAAGTAATGTATCACTCATTAAATTAATGTAATTGGAGGTTGCCTTGTCTATGAATGCTTGAAAACTTTAAAAAATGCATGAAAAAAATTTCAAAAGAGTTTGAGAACTTCGATGTGAGAATGAGTTATAATAGGATATGTAATAGAAGAGTTATAATAATATTTCAAGTATATTTCCAAATTTACAAATTTCTCGAGTGGCCAAGTTTGTTCATCAGGTAAGATTCTTTTCGACCAGCTTTGCAGGTGGGGATTGAGGGTGATCAGAGTGAAATCCAAATGGGGCAACATCCCATTTCCTCATTACCTTTGGTCAGTTGTCAACTTGTTAGCAATAACAACCAAAAAAGACTGGAAAGGATTTCAGAAGAAGCGAGGTAAATTGGAAAAAATTTAGATTGGACCAAATTCATAATTAGGAAACCTTAATTATAAGGATTTTCTGGTCATCGTGCTTTTTTCCCCAGATATTTGTTTAATTGAGCTATGTTATTACTATTTTCTATCTCTTTTCTCTATTTTTTAATTGAATTCCTATAGAGATAGGCATAGATAATGTGAATTAATTTAATTGGACGTTGCCTTGTCTATGAATGCTTGAAAAATGTTTGAAAACTTTAGAAAATGCATGAAAAAAGTTTCAAAAGAGTTTGAGAACTTCGACGTCAGCATGAGTTGTAAGAGGATATGTAATAGAAAATCTATAATAATATTTCAAGTATATCTCCAAATTTGCAAATTTTTCCGGTGGTCGAGTTTGTTCATCTGGCAAGATTCTTTCAAACAAGCTTTGTAGGTGGGGGCTTTGCAAGTGGGGATTGAGGGTGATAAAAAAAAGCAATAAGTCAAATACATGAATAGCCCGATAGCCCCTTTACGACAAGAGAACACAGATCTATATCGGTTTATTAATAATGATATGAATATAAATATCAAAATTTATTAATTAATAACAAAAGCGAAATATATATATATATTTTGTATATTTTGTATATTTAATTTTTAGAAACTGATTTATTTGTATTTCATTTATAGTTGATTCAACAACTTAGAATGCAGAAATAACCTTCATAGTGCAGTAATAAAACTAAATCCATGGAGACTGTAGTCATGAGAATTCTGGAAATAAGGTAGTACGAAAGTAGGGCAATTCTTACATAACAGAGAGAGCTTGAGCGATAGAGTAAATAAAAAAACCAAGGAATGGTACATACCAGAGCCAGATGTATGGAAGAGAGAGTTATGTACCCGGAAGATCGAAATCCTGAATATGGTACCTTAGTTCCCCCACTGCAATTGTCATTTCCCATTTACCAACTTGTGATTGAAGTCCTTTCTTTGATAGTTCATCTGCCTGTGTATGTTGGGACCTGTTCACATGTTTTATTGCAAAATCCTTTTTTGATGACCAAAGGGATTCTATTCTGTTCATCCATCGAGACAGATAGTGATTTTCTATGGAAAGCTTGGCATTAACATGATCCATAATGATTTTGGAATCGCCATAGATCTGCAAGGACTCAATATTTAAGAAGACATTGATTTGAAGAAGCCCTGTTAGTGCCATAGCTTCCGCCTTGTTGTTTGATCCTTCACCCCCATTCCAATATAGGGCAATATAGTAACCTCAACTTCGATGCATTAGACAACTTCAACTCAATATCCTTGACATTGGTCAATTCTTTCTTCAACAAGTGAACCTCTTCATTAGCCTTACTTGCCATTGCAAATGCTTATTTGGCTTTAGATTCCCATTTTGCAGCAATAGCTTCCTCTTCATCCTCAACCATTTAACATGATGCATATGCCGAATCGAGAGCCTTTTTCAAAAAAAATATATCTGCAGACAATTCCTCTGCTTTTTTGGCATTGGCCTTTGAAGCATTCACTGTGTCCATGCCCTGTTTAGCTGTGATGTCCTTACAATCGATCGCAATGGAGATGTTTTTCTCGACCCATTGAAGCTCTTGATGTGCAGATTGCAAGGAAACTGCATCAAAAGCATGTTGTCTCTACACAGCTTCAAGTTCAGACTGTCAGCCTTGATCCCTCTTCTGAGCAGCCTCAATTGTGTCCTTCTCAAGCTCATCGGTCTACAACTTCTCACTCTTACATTTCTTTAGTGCTCTCTTCTGAACCACATGAGACTCACTCAATCTCACATTGGCTTCATCTAATGCCCTCTTATAAAGAAGTTGATTAGTGCTATTACTTGGTTGAAGTTTATGAGATTCATATGAAATATTATCTCAATAATTAATAAAAAAATATAGTCTTACGCACCCTAAATCAACTTCAGTTTATAAACATTAGAATTTCATTTTTGCTACATCTCTCCATCTTATTTATATGGTTTCTCAATTTATGCCACATCTTTCCATCTTATTTAGATGGTTTCTTAATTTATGCCACACCTCTCCATCCTATTTAGATTGTTTCTTGATTTATGCCTTACGGCGTTTCCTTTGTGACATTTGGTGCAAATGCTAGTTTACAATCCCATGTAATGAGATGATTACATTCATTTTTTTCTCTATATAACTAGTTAATGCTAATCTTTTTGGTATAAGTTAGACCATGTTTTGAGATTAAAGCAATTTATGATTGTTGGATAATAATGGCATTCTTATAGTTTTCTAATAAATCATGGTTATTCTGCAATCGAGTTTTTCATTGTTTCACTGAAAAGATAAATTAAGGTTAATGAAATCTTATACATTGTTATAATTAATTTATTATTTAGGAATAAAATAAATTATAATAATACCTATGTTCAATGATGTTATTAACTATAAGGTTTATATTTAGATTTAATAAAAATTTATTAAATATTAATTAAAATATATAGTTAAAATTTATTTATTCTTATATCATATACAATAACTAGGTAGTTCCACTTTCAACTTCACAACAATTATATTTAACTTTCATTTATACAACTTCACTACATCAACCATTTGTTCCACTTTTAGCGTTTACAGTTGATTATTTATCAAACTATTATTCACTATGATTGTCATGTCGATTATAGTTTACTATGTCAACAATAGCCAACCATAATTAACATATGGTAATTTATAGTTAAGCCATTACTAATGTGTAAATTAATATATTATTAATATATCATTAAAATTATATTAAGTTATTTAAATGTTTATAGTAATGTTAATCATCATCATCATCATCTTCATTATGTTTCTATCTTAATACTATATAATTTTATAATTAAATATTAGTAATATATCATTAAGTATTGTACTTATAAATTAATTATTAATAAAATAATATTTTAATTAATCAAAATTTATATTATATAGAATATATTATATACAACATTTACTTTATACTTTAAATTGAATTTCAAATTAATTTAAATTAAATTAAAATTCTAAATTAAATATTTGAAATTTTCTTGAAGAAAACCATGAACGAAGGCCCATGACTGAAGTTGATACTACTTTATATGAAATTGGTGCAACATACTGAATTCTATTAGTTATTAGTCCATCTCGTCTCACATGGGACTACAGTAATCAAAATTGGTTGTTTAAACATTGTTTCAAGTACTTTATGTTACAATTAACCTAAACTTGATACCGCTGCATTGTATTGACCATACTTCATTTTATTTCATCATCTTATTTGGCCTCTTCCCGAGGTGGAGAGGAAAAAACTATATATTAAGCTGGATTTGTTTGGTTCATATTTTGGAAGTGTAAACTAATGCTAGCATTAATTTAGATGTATTCAATGCTATGTTATCTAGTGACCCATCCTTATGCTATGTTATGATAGACTATTGAATTAATTCGATTGCGAAGTGGTGAGTGCATGCAGCCACACAGTGTCCTCTCTAGCAACACATTCGTTGGTTGTTGGTTGTGTGCATGTCACCGAATATAACGCCAGGAAATCAATGCCACTCAGGACTGTTATGTGAAATTTTTCATATGCGGATAAATACAATTTCCCTAGGTGGGTAGCTACACCTAGAACAACAAATTTAAAGAGTTTAACCTTTTCCTATAGAAGATAAATAATACAAGGGATCTACTTGTTATCTTTCACCTCCCTTTGTCTCCTTTGAATAGCTCCCATCACTCCTTCTCGAACTAAATCCACTCGATAAGTACTTGCAATCATAAATAGAGGAAAAAACAAATCAAAGCAAGAGATCTATCTACTATAAGCAAATGGAATCAAAAGCATTTACACATATAGTCATCATACATAAAAACAAGAATATGGGAAAAGGTGTAAACAACTTTATTAAGTAGAAGAAAGAGTTACAACCAAAGAAGTATGATCCCATGCCACTCATCCAGCTTGAGTTCCATCCTTCATCACCCCAAAAGCACAACACTCCGACAGCATAACAATACTTGCTTACAATCTCAAACCTCAAACCAATAGTATCTCCTTACAAATTCTCAAAGTCCAACCCGTGATCATTATGATGAGTGCTCAATTTATAGGGAAATGGAGGTGGTTTTGTCATAAATTGGGCATTGAATGGCTTTCCAATTTGGGAGTTAGTTTCCATGGAGGAAGGGATGAGAGGATAGGAGGTTATTTTATTCATTCCCTATCCAATTTCGAGCTCATAGGAGAGGATAAGAGGTGGGAATCTTCTAGAATGGTTTAGAATGTAGGAATATTCCTAGAACCCTATGGAGATTTCGCTTAATCTCGCCCATCGTAGGTCAAAGTGGGCCTAGGTGCTCTGCAGAGCAGGCTTGAATGGGCCTAAGTGCTCTGCAGTGCATTCACCCTTGACCAAGGCTATGCTGGTTCCTCAAGGAATCATTTTAGGGTGTCTTCATGCTAGGAAACTCTCAGGAATGATGGCATTCAATGTGATGAATTGTCTAGGGCATATAAAAATGAATTAGGGTTTAATGAGCCCTAAAAGTATTGATCTGAATGATGGGAGTAATGTGCCCAAATAGACCTATAACAATTGCCCCCTAAAGCTTGAAGTCGAAAAATGATAATGTCGAGTGATATGCTTTACGATGTGATGAGGAGGTTCTGAAGCGGATGGTAACCTGTATCAATTACAATACCTAATATCGTGATATTTTGGATTTTTGATGAACTATTGAGGGAGGGCATACCCATTCTCAACATATAAACTTTCATTACATGTACATAGATAGTCTATGGATATAGACCCATGATGGGATGACCATTGATGTAAAGCCATCTTACAGATGATTGTAGTATTGTGTTGAAATCGTAGCCTAGATGGATGAAACTAGATCCGGGGTCTTCTATCTCGTTCAATTGTTCACTCAAGTACAAATATAACCATGTGAATATGTGATTTGAAGTCGAACATGGGAAGACACCATCTAATTACCAGCCAATGATGTAAGCCATTTACATACATGAGAGAAATCACCGATAATGATAACGATCCTCAAGGTACTGCAATACATTCTACATGGTGTGAATGGATGATTTGATGTCGAACAACATACAAAGTATTTCAGTCGAAGGCCAGTGATTTCAACCTATCGTCGGAAGCGAGAAACTTGCCATTGATGTATGCAAGCTCCAAGGTATTGAAAGGGTGTTTCTAAGTCAACTTCTTGGATAATGTGCTAATGTCGACAAGAAGCGACTCGTTGCAGGAGGGCCTTGATGTATCCCACATCAACGACATTAAATGAGTGTAATGATTTTTGGAGACGAAATGTGATTGACGACACAAGTTTCAGGAATGGCGGTCATGAAAATGAAGGTTTACGAGTATTGCAAAGGATGAATTTAACTAAGTGACTTCTCTTGAACATGTCGGTGACACTGAATGAATTGGCAGCATTGAATTAAAATCAAAGTACTGGATGGTATGATAGACCATAGGTATGATAACCATCAACCAAATAACCCAACCCAAATAGTCACAAAGATGAAGTGAAAGTGTCATGTTCAAGAGCGACCTACTACCATAAAGTGGTTTACCCCTTTCCCACTTTCCCCAGTCATTGTTAACCAGTACCTCTTTATTTTTTATCAAGCTTGAGGATAATAACATATGCTTGTTGTATAATTCCATCCTTTTGGTGAATCCATCGCTATGTGATGTTTTAATGAGTCTAGCGAAGGTGAAACTCAATCTTTTATCGCTATTTGATGTTTTAAGGAGTTCAACAACAACGATAACTCAGTCCTTTTCATGTTTAGAGAGTTTGAAAAGGGACAAAAAGAAAACTCCACAAGTTATTTTTCGTAGATTTGTCTCTCAAGTTTTAAAAAGAGTAAAATAATATGAGAGAGAACCTATTGACCATGCTCGATCAACGTATTCCTTTTTCGTAAATAATCTATCTCAGTCCGGAAAAGGGTTAAACTTATACCAAGTAGATGTCATTTCCAATCCATGAACGAGCTGAAAAGGACAAGCGCTTGGAAATATTTTCATATTTCAAGAGTTTGAAAAGAGCTTAAAGAGGACTCCAAGGGGGTTCCTTTTTCGATGTTTAACATAGCTTGAAAAAGAGATAAAATTATGCTATGTGGTCAAAATACAATTCACTATCGTGCATGTCAAATTCAGTCTATCAGCTGTAAATCTGTTCAAAGAAACACCAAACGGATCAAACATACCTGTTTCATTTGGTAAAAATAGGTAAATACTAAAGTTTATTCATTTAATGATCATAAAATAAACATAAAATAAGAATTTACCATGTCATTTTCACCATTTGATATTTACCATTCAGTTTGTGCTCTGAACCAATTTTTTACCTCAAACTTCAGTAGCTGATTGTGAGAGATTATGTCGATCATTTCTTGTGTTGTCTGGACCAGGTAGAAGATCTATTGCTTCTCTTTATTTTCATGTCATTCTTTTGCAGTTTCAGGAATTTTTTTAAAGGTTTTTATGGCCCCTGGGGTTAGTATATTTCGCCCTAGGATCAATGTAGCCTTCTACATCGAAAACTGTGCTACAGAGAACCCAAACAGAAGGGTACCTACTCTGTGGTGCACTGTCTCCTTGCCTGGGCTGTGGTGGGGAAGTTTCACAAATTTGTTTCACTTGTTCGACCCAAAATTTCTCTAGTCTTTTTCATGAAATGGATCCTAACTAAGCTTATGGTTTGATTTCAGGATTTCATCGAATCAGAATGTTTATTACTTGGTGAGCAAGAGAGCATGAAGAACAATACATGGTTTCCCTAAATGATCCAGGTACTGTTGAGGCCCTCAGAAACTGTGGGTTGCTCAAATACTTCAGGTTGTCGGGGTGAGGCAACAATTAGAACTATTGCACTTATTATTTCATGCATGGGATCCAATGGATCAGGATTTTCACATAAGGGAAAAAGTGGTCCTTATTATGATCGATGATGTTTACTTTCTTACTGGATTGTCGAGACACGGTGCCCCCATTTCTCTTTCAGGATTTGCCCTTGGGGGTGAATCGGCGAGGGACTATATTCGACAGTTTTGTCGGCCAAGTACATAGCCTAGCAAGGATGGGAAAATAAACATTAGGGATGTATGTGATTTGCCTTTGAGAATAATCCTTTTCACTATTGCAAAGTTGGCATGCAGTGTGACACTTCATCCAGTGAACTGACTATACATGCAGTATGTGCTTGAGTGTCTTGAGCCAATTATATTCAAGTGGTGTGAGGCTATACTTTCTTTAATGAAAGAGCAACTGACAAAGGTAAAGAGTGGTAAGACAAAGAATTTTAGTTATGGATCACTCTTAATCGCTTTTACCTTAGAGAGAATTCCATTGATGCAACCTCAGCATGTAACATTGGGTGTAGCTGGTCCTAGAGATCCATGGATGTAGAGGTGGGTCGAACTGATGGTGAGACATGTTGGTCAGTTATCAATCACATTTTCTACTGCATTTTTCAGTTGGCTTGATCGACAACACATTGTTATTGAGGAGCATCCATACACAAGGATGGATTTTCGTGGAGATCCAGATTTGAGTTTACTAGTGGGCGCTCAATGGGGTACTATAGGTAAATTATTTTTGACCAAATGTTTTTTATTTTTAAGTTGCTACATGTTTTTGTGTTTTTGATGTTTCTAAGACTAAACTAAAATCATTCTCATGCATATAGATGTTGGTATTGTTCGACCTATGGGACATCAACAGGAGGCAGGTGGGCCAACGCAGAGAAATGTTGGGAGAGCAGTTCTCTAGGTTTTCGATTTGACTGAGACACTGGCAGAGTTGGAGAATCATGTAGATGGCTTAGCTCTCGGTATTCCAGATATTCGGATCGATGAGTTACCTATGAGGCTGCAGCACCATACTATTAATGTTCCTAGCCATTGGATGAGGCTATTGCGCATGATAGCTTAGTTTGTGACCTGTTATCATGAACATCACTAGGTCTACTTAGGATGATTTTTGTATGCATTTTGATCTTTTAGGTTAGATGACCAAACATGTATTGGACACAAATTTTGTAAAAACTTTAAAACATCTATCTATTTTTACTTTCAGAGTTTTTATATATGGTTATGTGCAATCTGGTTCAACTAATAATGTGAACTGAAAATTTACTTTTACATGTGTCGCAAATCTCTGTTTAACACATAGTTCGCTAATGAATAAGTTAATGTGTTAAAGTTTATTGAAATATGTTGATATTGAATATACTCAAAATACCTTTCCAAAAGACGAACTCTAAGGAACATACGAAGAATACTTAGGTTTCAGACGGTATAAACATTTGTAAGTTGTAGTACAATGAGTTGTGAGTCCAACCTAATGATGATTCAGTGAATTCCAATTGAAATGGCATCAGAGAGAAGTTCAATCAATGCGCTATACTCAGCGATATTGTTCATAGAACGACCAATAAAATTCCCTTGAAAACTCACTAACTCGCTACTTGGAGCGAAAATGGCCCATACTACAGAAGATAGGTTCTGCGTACTATGACTAGCACAATCAGTGTAACCAACAAATGGTTTGAAAGATTCTGACATCTGCAACAAATGCAAAGTGGATTACTTAACCACATAAAAACTCTAAAAGATGCACTGACACACACACATGCAATTAAAGCGTATATACATTGATTTTACTACACTCAATTAAGCATAGTAACATTTGGGATACAACCCATTTCGGGGCTGCGACAATGGAATTCCATCATAATCCACCAACTCGTAGGCACCTTTTGCCAAAACATGCTTGACAATGTAAGGACCCATCCATAGTGGTTCAAATTTTCCTGCTCCTAGTTTATCAACTTCTCCTTCTGAGAAAATGCGAGGTTTGACATTTCGGTCATATTGCACCTTGACATTTCATTTCTTGTGTGCTTCATTAGCCAATGCAACTTCACGACAGGTTTCATCTAGATGGATGAGTTCTAAGAAATGAGCTTCTTCATCAGAAGTGTCGAGTAATAGGTCAATTGCGAGTTTAAGAGATGAAATTTCACATTGTATTGGCAAGATTGCCTCCAGACCATACACCAATTGAAAGGGTGTGAATCCAGTTGCATTCCTTACCAAAGTTCGATATGCCCACAAAGCAGAGTACAAGATTAAATGCCAGTTTTGTTTATGAGCCCCTATCATTCTTTGAAGCATTCGCTTCAGGACTTTTTTTATGGCCTCAACTTGTCCATTAGCTTGCAAATAATAAGGAGTAGAACTATCATGTGAAAGTCCTAACTTGGTAGTTAACTTAGTCATCATGTGATTGTGAAAATGTAACCCATGATCTTTAATTGTAGCCTGTGGTACACTAAACCAGGCAACCACATGGTTGAAAAAGAAAAGTGTAGCCATCTCACCACTGTTGTTTAATGTAGGAATTACCTTGGTCCATTTTGTGAAATAGTCAACCACAACTATAATGTACCCATGCCCCTGGGTTGAGTGAGGGTTACATGTCATGAATTCAATGCCCCATTTGGAAAATGTTCCAACAACGACTATAGGATGCAACAATGCAGGTGGTAATCTAGCTTTACGGTGCAAGTGGGCTTCTTGAACAACTTCTGGTTCAGAAGTAACTTCTGATTGAACAATAATAGGTTCAGCATCAAATTTTGGTTGAACAGATTCAGGTTCAGGAGTAATTTCTTGTTGAACAACTTTGGGTTGAAAGTCAACTTCTTGTTGGACAACTTGGGTTACCGTTTTAGTATATTCAGTTCTAGTGTCCTCAAGTAATTGTGGAGATTCCACTTCAGTAACAGATGTACCAGTAATTGTAGGAGTAATTGGAGTCACAGTACTTACTGGTATAGGTGTTTCTGGTAATTCAGATGAAGAACTAGAAGTTTGTGAAGTACCAGATTCAGTCAAACGAGACCACTTTGACCGGATAGATGTAGCTTCATGCAGTAAAGGTGGTCTACTCACTGTTTTCCACGAACGACGGGGTAAGGGTTGATGTGCCTCCATGATCACTAATTGATTTTATTACAAAAAAACAATAAACAAAAATGGGTAAGCTAGGAAAAAGGATTACCAAGCAACTATGAACTGTAGAATTCCTCCCAACAAACCGAGAAGTACGAGCAGGCAATCACCTCGAATGTCGTCTTCGGTGTATCACCGTGTACAAGGCAGCCAACTCAGTTACCTAAGGATGGATAGAAACCTAGTGTTGTCCTCCCATATATATCCAAAAGTATGTGGAGGCCCAATCCATGTTAGCATTGTCTAATGTGAAACTGCACAGTGAGAGAATTCCATTATACTTTACGAACTGTAACACTGCCCTATATACCCGAAGGTACATGGATGAGCTACGATATACTCATGTACATGGAATGAGGTATCACACAATGAATGTATAGCAGACAAGTTAGTGACATCTGCTATGTTTTACT
The DNA here is from genome assembly GCA_000404065.3 of Pinus taeda. Lineage (NCBI taxonomy): Eukaryota > Viridiplantae > Streptophyta > Pinopsida > Pinales > Pinaceae > Pinus > Pinus taeda. Next base: position 60,777 of record APFE030385618.1, read on the forward strand.
ATGCCAGAACACGTATCTAGCCTAGAACCTCTAAATGCTTTGCGTTAGGTGACAATGCTCATTAGGTTAATTGAGATTAATTTTAAGTTGATCTTGATTAAGAATTTGCTTTTCAAGATTCACCACGTGATGTCTTTGAAATTCCTAGAATGCAACTAATATGATAAGCATTCTTTTCATTCAATTTGAATAATGAAAACCTTAGCTAATAGGGATAGAGAAATCAGATTCTTTTAATCAAAGAATAAAGAGCACATCTAATGCAATTTCCCTAAACTATTCCTATAAGCACACTCAAACTTTTTAATGCACGATGCACGTTTTTATTTTCAATTCCCTTAATGCTGAAATGAACAAAAGGAAACTAATGCAAATACAATCAATCAATCTTTTTGCAAGAATGAAGACTTTACGACAGTTAATTTTCGAAAGAAATGAAGACTTTTGCGACACTTTCTTTTGAACAAAAATTAATCAACTATAATCTAACTTTGACAATGAATTGATAATGATAAAGAAATCATTTAAGAAACACTAAACAATGAAGGCGAAAGTAGGGCTAGAAAAGGGAGCACAAATTGATTTCAGAGACACAACAATCATTGATCTTTCGACAAGCAAAAACAGAAGGAAATTTGGGAAAAATCAAGTCAAAGGTGGGATTTTTTACCTAAGGAGGATCAGCAAAGCCCTGAATGGGAGACAGTGTGCTTCAGAGCACTATCCTCAAGCGAAGTGTGCTTTGCAATGCTCTGTGTCATGACCAAGCCTGCGGTGGTGCCAGAGAGGCCATTCAAGGGGCTTTTAAGCACAATTTGTTTACCAAAAAACACTTCTAAAAGGCTAAAATAAGATCAATGGAGGAAAGTAAAGTCTACTAGGGTGTACTAGGATGAAGATAAACTACCCAGAATGATGATCGTTCCCCAGTGGAGTCGCCAATTTGTAATGTGGAATTTTGCCTCTACGGATAAATACAATTTCCCTAGGTGGGTAGCTACACCTAGAACAACAGAATTAAAGAGTTTAACATTTTCCTATAGAAGATAAATAAGACAAGGGACCTACTTGTTATCTTTTTCTTCCCTTTGTCTCCTTAGAATTACTCCTGTCGCTTCTTCTTGAATTGAATTCACTCGATAAGTACCTGCAATCATAAACAGAGGACAAAAACCAATCAAAGCAATAGATCTATCTACTATAAGAAAATGGAATCGAAAGCATTTACACATATCATCATCATACATAAAGATAAGAATATGGGAAAAGGTGTAAACAACTTTATTAAGTAGAAGGAAGAGTCACAACCAAAGAAGTCTGATCCCATGTCACTAACCCAGCTTGAGTTCCATCCTTCATCACACCAAAAGCACAATGCTCCGATAGCATAACAATACTTGCTTACAATCTCAAACCTCAAAGCAACAACATCTCAGCATCTCCTTACAAATTCTCAAAGTCGAGCCCCTGATCACTATGATGAGTGCTCAATATATAGGGAAATGGAGGTGGCTTTCCAATTTGGGAGTTAGTTTCCATGGAGGAAGGGATGAGAGGATAGGAGGTTATTTTATTCATTCCTTATCCAATTTCAAGCTCATAGGAGAGGATAAGAGGTGGGAATCTTCTAGAATGGTCTATAATTTAGGAATATTCCCAAAACCCTATGAAGATTTCGCTCAGTCTCCCCCAACGTAGGTCAAAGTGGGCCTAGGTGCTCTACAGAGTAGGCTTGAATGGCCCTAAGTGCTCTATAACACATTTACCCCTGACCAAGGTTGCGCTGGTCCCTCAAGGAGTCATTTCAGGATGACTTCAGGCCAGGAAACTCAGAGGAATGATGGCATTCAATGTGATGACTTTTTTAGGGCATGTAGCAACTAAATTAGGGTTTGATAAGCCCTAAAAGTATTGATTTGAATGATGGGAGTGATGTGCCAAAATAGACCTGTAACAAGGATATTGTGGTGAACCTTCGAATTAAGTCAAGTGCCCAACCTTACCCTTCCTTTAAATATCCACGAAGGAGCTATTTCTACCTGGATATTAATTCCCCATATGACAGTTGTAGGCCTCGTCCAAGAAAACTAGATATTAATTCCCCATATGATAGTTGCAGTCCTCATCCAAGCGATGGAGCTCAATAAGTGAGCTTATTTCCAGTTGGATATTAATTCCCCATATGATAGTTTCAAGCCTCATCCAAGCAATGGAACTCAACAAGTGAGCTTAATCATGGCAATTGAGTTCAACAACTGACCTTAATTGCCAACTTGTTGGAAATGAAAATATCATTGTTAGTGCTCTGTATATCTTAATTTGTTATATCACATTTCTTGGTAAGTACATAATTACCCCCAATAGTGATAGAAAAGCTAAAAATTCGTTTAAGCTTCTTGTTGTAGAAAATGAAATTGAAAGGTCATTTGCAATACAAAAATATCCACGTTAAGAAGCTTATAGAAATATCGAGGTTTAGAAGTTTATATTTTACTAAAGCTTGTTAAGGTCAATAAAATTGATATAACCATAAATTCAATTAAAATAGGCTGAATTCATTAGAGTTAATAGATTGAATGGATTCATTGAATTTATATATGTTTTATGCCAATTCCATTGTTTTTTTTATTGATGCTCAGTTTTGCAACATTCTTAAATTCTCAGAAATTCCTAGGCTATTGTTTGGCTGTCACGAACGGTCATGAATAATAAAATTTTCTCTTTTTCCATCTTATTTGGTCTCTTCCTGAGACGGGGGGGAAAAAACTATATATTATATTTGTCCATTTGCTTCGCATTTTGAAACATTTTGAAACTGTTGAAACTAATGTTAGCATTACTAGAAAGAAATAAATTCTAATTCACTAACAGCAACTAGTTGGGGGTAAATGTTTTCATTTCATAAGAAAACTTGTACTTTATTTCAAAAGTCACTTCAACCTGCCACCTATTTGAAAATTCACCTGAGCCTACCACCTATATATCCATGCATAAATCCATGCAAATGTCGGTTATGCAACCTGCTTTCCTTTTCCTTCTTTTCCTAGAGGTAAGATCCTCTATAGTATGGCCTGTCAATATGAATCCATCAGATCCCTTGCGAGAGTCACTAGGGCCACTCTATCTACTCTAACGTAGGCATAAAACATTATCAAAATTTGTGTTCGTGTACTCCCCTAAAATAACAATCTCAACACAAAGTTCCTATTTGTGTTCCTATTAATAAGGTGATGGAGAATCAAATAATATCTATTGCAAAATTAGGCATTACAATTGTTCCCAACTCTTGTACCTTTCTTCTTTGATACGATTTCATTTATGATGCATCTCCAGACAGCACAAGACAACATTGATTTGCAGACAATGATTATCTTTTGATTTGATCTGATTTTCACTGTATCCATCATATTATCAAAGTCTATGAAAATGAAAAAGTTGTTTCTAAAGATTCAGATGTTAGGGATAAAGAAATTGGCTTAAAAGGTGAGCATAAAATGGTTTTGAAAAGTTTTAATTTTAATGATCTAATCATATTTTTTCAAGTACTTACATATAGAAATTTATAAGTCATATTTTGGTTTAAAAAATAAACAAAACATGTTTTATATTGCTCAAAATGTTATAGAATAACTATGTTAAGATTACACAGATACTCTCATTTGTATATGGCTTTTTTTCCTTGGATAGGAAATAATTTTATCTCCCAAAAAGAATTACTTTCTATCAATTTTTTTATTTTTGAATCATTGGTATTATGTCTGGCATTTTCAGCAAATGCACTAACAAGCCCATGAAAGTGGAGATTCTCCTGAGATACCTATAATAGGGAGGAAATTAGAAGCTATTTTTCTATTGAGTCCATTGCAAAGATGCAATTGTGAGTAGCCCCAAAAATATTTTCAGTGTATGCATTATTTTTAATCAAAGTCCATTGATTTCCTTCGGCAGATTGCATCTGAAAATTTGAAAATATTGAGGAACATGTCACAGAGTAAGAATATAGCAACTATCTATGCAACATTAATAAATCTACAACTGAATCAACTTACTGTAGAAACAACAGGTAGAACAACCATGCATGCGTCATAATAGAAGAGTTCCAACATTTATCTTAAGGTAAAGTGTCAAGTTCTGTCTTTGCCCCTCGTTACTAATAATTAGTAATTCCAAACTCAAAGGAAGTTGGGAAGGCATCAATATTGGGGATCTCCAACACTCTCACTTGATCTTTAATGGTCGAAAGCTGCCTCTATTGCCATGGTGTATAAAATGGTCAAAGTTGCTACTCAGTGAACATGGCTCTAGTAATTAATCTGTATCTATTAAGCTGGGATATGATATGTGGAGAATCTCTAGCTATTATCAAATTATATGGTAAATTTTGTTGTGTGAAGCTGACGTATGTATCTTACAATTATCCCTCTACAAAGGCATAGGGGAGGGGAAAGCTTACTCTTATAACTGGTGGGAAAAATCTATTCAATTCATGAAGCTGCCATATGAGGCTTTCAATGTTAACTTTGCGTAGATACTATCATAGGTATCTGGTAAATTTGATTTTGACCATGGCGTATGTTGTAGCATTTTTTGGTTTTGATAAGATCGAATAAAATAGTCAAAAAATAAAAATTATTTTGAAAAAATGTTAAGTTAGGATATGGACATAACAATAGTGAATAAAATGTTAGTGAAAAAATCTTGATGATGATGTCCATATCCAAGAAAATGTTAGGCTAGATATCCTAAAAAATAAAGACAAAAGGAAAATGTCAGGCTAGAAGGAAAAGAAAACCATAAACTCGGAAAGTGAGCAAGTCTAAATGGCACTACTATTCTTTCTGCAAAATAATGGTTGTGTGCAGCTTGTCATAAATGACACAACCCATGACAGTCAATTTGTTTAATCTTGACTACTTCATGATTTAAATTTGATGTTAAAGTTAGAGAATAAAGATCTGGCCAAACTGTTTAATCTTAGCAGATCAGTAGTTAGGTAGAGAATAATAAGGTGCTCACCAGTTTAGTCCAACCTTTGGATGTTATAAGGTTAGAATTAGATAGTTTGCTTTTGTAAAATAAACATAAAGGAAAAGGGTTTGCTAGCTTAAATGCACCCATTAAGTGAAGAAACAATGATAGGATAAGCAAAGGGTAAGTAGAAGAAAGGTTGCAGAAGTTTGATGATTCATTGGACAAATGTACATTTATCATGTTTTACCATATGTTTCTATGTTCATGATGAAATTACACAAAGCAAATGAAGGTCTACAAGATAAATTAATTAACTCCCCATTCATCTCCATTCATCCCTATATTCACTAATTTCCCCTTCCCACCTTCATACATTCATATCCATTCATTTTCCATTAAAAATCCCTTCTCCTAAGGTCAAAACCATTTTTGCTTAGGAAAAGTGAAAACCCCATATAAAATCCCTTTTTACCCAAAAAAACCCACAAAAGGTGTTTACCCTAAGTATTGATGCATATATGAAAAGCAAATAACTCATAAAAGACATTATACTAAGGGTATTTCCCCTTTCCGCTTATATTTCATATATTTCCCCTTTTCGTGTATATTTCCCTTTTCCGCTCATACTTCATATATTTCCCCTTTCTGCTCATATTTCAAATTAAGTCTAACTTATAGTATTAAACCCCTAAATTCCCTTTTCACGTATAGTATTAACTCCTTTATTAAAATACCCTGAAACCTTTAGTTTTATTATAAAACTATGTATTAAATAAAATATCGCATCGGCGGATCGCAAGCTTCTCAACATGCATGTACACCCTTTGCATTGCAATATGTGATGCGTGATAGACCCACACCTGACGCATGTATATATTACAGTTCATTTCCATATCACATCTGCCTTCATCGCAAGTCCCGGCTAAAGAAATAACCCTCCGCCATTGTGATCGCCGATTGGGATGGGAACCCGGACCCGATCACAATATTAACCATGTTTTATTTCCACGTTGCATCCGAGCCCTATTGCATTCCCTTACGATGGGCCTTCCTTCACTATACCCCGATTGCGATATGGGATAGGAAACGCAGACCCAATATCGTTTATCTACCCCAATTCATATTTTTTCAAATCCGCATTATTGTGTTTTGCGAAGGATTTCTTTGTTAAATCGTTTTTATGATTTAAATGAAGAAATAACCTAAACCTCCATTTAACTGCTAATCTCAATTTTAATCCATAAATAAAGCCATTTGCCACCATAATTGATCATTGGACCCTCTGTGCTGCTCCTTTGCTCCACCACTGTGCGATCTAAGGCATTCAAATCCAACAATTTAGTGATTTCGGGTTGGCTCTCTGTACGAGCATTCCCGCCCCAAAAGCGGTATTCCACTAACCTCCCTTTGCTATGTGTTAGGCTTAGATAGTTTCAGGTGACCCCTCCCAAAATCGCCCGCGCCTCATAAAGCGGTGCAAAGAAAACCAAAACTACCTCCCGCATAACGACAAAAAGACCATTGTTCATTTGCCCCATATTTAAAGAAGAAAGTCATTTCTCCGTTTAAAAGCAAAAATTACCATTTTTCCTTTGTTTCGCCTGTTTTCATAATAAACCCTCCATAAGCCTCTGCGACCAGTGAAGCCATGGTTTTACCTTCCGATATGCTCCAGACTCCTTCCAATATCATTTCAAGTTCAATAAAGCCATTGAAGACCTCCTCTGTCACCTATGATTTCTTAACAATTTATGTGTTTTGCAGGTAAAAACCCCTATTCTAGGCTCACAAAGAAAAAGCTTGCATACAGTTTGAAGACAAATCTAAAGGGATTTACTGTTGAAAAACACAATAAAAACCTGAAATGTACAGTAAAGGAGAAAAGGAGCATAGTAAAGGTTAATTAGTAGGGTGAAATGATTTTCACAGAGTTTAAAGAGTATCAGATGAAAGATCAAATGAATAAATCAACCAAGCGTAAAAAATTCAAACAGTCAAAGCAGCTTAAAGGGAAAAATATCAAACAACAAAGCCAACACAACCTGAATAAAAGGGGACAGCAAGAAGCAGTTCAATACCTGCCCCTATCTTCTTGTATGAATATCTTTCCTTTCCTAGAATAAATCTTAATCAGTTTTAGGATATTTTCCTAGTTTCATTATTGTATAAATAACTCTCTTCTCGAGTTATCATAGGTTGGAATTTCAAGATTCATAGTTCATTGCTTGTTAAGTTGTGACTATTTATTCTACTTTGAACATGGAAGCCACCTTTGAAGGAATATTTTGTAGACACTTGATGTACTTAGTCTTTTTGGAACCTTAATACAAAGCAGAGGATTCTGAATTTGGTTTTACACAGTTTGTGTTATCCTATAAGTTTTTCCAGTTATCAATCACTATGTTTTTCTTCATATATTTATGACTTATAGAGATATCTAGGTAGGAATAATTATGTCTCAATTTATTCCTATAAGCTCTTGAAATAATCATCTATTAAGAGAATGGATTAATGAACTGTCTGTTTAGCTAATGCCCTCTAATCAATAAATCATTAGCATCTTATGTAAGCTTAAGTATATTGCCTTGAACCTTTGGAACATAGTTTAGAAGGTTTTCCTACTTATGATTGTTCTGTTTTACAGTCTAGAAACTGTGATAATCATATTATTTTCTGTCTTCTTCTCACCACTATTTTGATCTATATCACTGTGTAAAGCTTTATAGCAGCCCTCTGTTGAGATATTAATACAACCCAAAGGATTAAGTTTCTCAATTCTACATCTGTCTTCATTCATTGGTCTTCCAAAACTAAAACCAGAAACCCCAAAACAATTATTTTAGATGCTCTGGCATTGGTAGATGGCCTACTACTATCTCATAGGTACAACATCAAACTGGCGCTATTGCCGGGGATTTAAATTTCATTTACGTTTCCCTTGGGACATCGATATTCTTTCATTATTTCCTTTAAAGGTGATTAAAGGTTTAGAAAGATTAAAATCATTCACCTAGGCGACTCCACACTCCCAAGCTGGAACCTTTTAAACATACTAGATCTCGTTCAGAAGCTAACATAGTTAGTCCTCTGTCACGTATTGAAAGGATTCTGAGAAAAGCTGGTTCTAAAAGGGGACACCAACCATATTATTCTTCCTCTTCAGTCCTACAGTCTCAAGAATTAGAATCATTTGACCCCTATAGTAATATCCCATCTGATCCTGATTACTCCCATTTATCACCTACGGTTGCTAAAATTCTAGATAAAGGAGTTGATTTTAAGTTAGCCTATCTTATTCATTCATTAGAATCTAATCCAATAATCACACTACCATTAGGATCACCTAAAACTGAATCTAATTGGGGTGTTAATCTACCAGAATATAAACCCATAGACTTCATATCCCATACCACCTGTCATTTTCCTTCCTTTTTTGACCGACATGAAGCTTCTTCTTCCGAAAAACTTGAGGATACCTTCTCTATATATTCCAATCCTCTCTTTGAAACAAAAGAAGGTATTCCTTTACAGGTCTCAAAGTTAGCTCTTAAGACTCCTTTGAAGTCTTTCAGGAGATCTCCTCCTTTACCTCCAACTAGTTCATCAACCTCTAAATCACCATCTTCTTCCTCTACTTCTTCTTCATCCTCTACATCCACACAAACACCACATACTCCACCTGGACAACCTCATATGCCTCAAGCACCTCATACACCACCAGTTGTCATGGCTTTCCAACCTATTGTATGGGCTAGATATGCTGCTTTAGTCTTACCTAATAACCTTGATCCATTCCCAGCTTGATACTTAAAATACCTTCCTAAGTACGATGGAGAAACTAGTCCCTCAGTTGAGGATCATCTTCAATTTTTCCTATACTTTTCAAACAACATGAATATTGAACAAGAAAATGTTTATATGAGATTGTTTGTACAGTCACTTAAAAGAAATGTGAGGATTTGGTTTAGGCAGTTACCAGTAGCTACCGTTAGAAATTGGGAAGATCTTACAACCATATTTAAAAATCAATGGAGTGTGAAAATGAATCCTCTTTATTTCCTCACAGAATTTGGAGAGCTTAAAAGGAACTTCATTGAACTAGTATCAGATTTTATCAAAAGATTCAATAAAATCTATCACAAAATGCCTGCTAATTGTAATCCCCATATAGCAGTAGCTAAGTCTAGATTTTCTAAAGCTTTTGATGATGACTTTGTTGTTATGCTATGAGAGATAACTTCAATAACTCTTGAAGATATGCAAACAAACACTATACAAGTAGAATCAAATAGGGCAGCCTCAACTTCTTTAAAACTTAAGGAAGAAAAGGCCCAAAGAAAACTCAAAACTGTTCAAGAAGCCTCTAGTTCCTCTAAGACTAAACAAAAGACTCAATAATAGATGAAATAACATCTCATCTTAGAAACCTATCAAATAGGATTTCAAAGATTGAGACCCAACCTAGGACAACACAACAAACAATTACTAGACCTCAAAACCAAAATCAAGGTCAATATAAAAGAAATCCACCTCTACAAATTCTTCAGAGACCTAGCAATGATCAACAGGTTCCTACTTCTCTATTGATAGATGACCAACAACTTGATTATAATACTATGAAAATTACTGAAGATATTAATAGTATGGATTCTTCTTCCAATCAAACAACCATCATTCCTCTCTCACAACAAAATCAGGTTCAAGAAGATCAGGAAGCTTCACAAGTCTCTAAATGTCATGCTTTCTATGAATTTTTAATTGCATAATTAAACAAGAGGTATGATCTTAGTCCTAGTCCTAGTCTTGGGAGACCTCTAAAGGAAACTCCAGTAATTGATCCACGTACCAAAACTATTGAAGTTCAAACAACTCTTATTCAACCCTTAGATCAATCAATTGATACTACCTAAATTGGTAAAAACATTTTGACTGCATTTAAAGTTGAAAACGAAATAGAGAGGGTTAAGATCCCAATTCCACTGTTAGAACTTTCTAAAAACCCTAGTTACAAAAGCCAAGTCACAAAATGGATAAAAAATACCTTCGTTGATGCTGGAGGTGATGTCATAAGTCTGCAAGATGAAAAACCAGCAATAGTTTTTGGCCCTAGTTCAGACATGATAGATGAGATAGTGCCTCCTTTCTGTGTAACTCTTAAGGCAAATGATTCTATGTTGTATAATTGTATGCTTGATCCAGGAGCATCACACAACCTTATGCCAAAATCTATCATGGACCATTTGAAACTTGACATAAGTAAATCTTACCATGACCTCTACACCTTTGATTCTAAAAGGGTGCCCTGTTGGGATTGATTAAGGATCTAGTGGTTACCCTTGCCTAAATTCCAGTGAGAAGTGTAGTACTTGATATTGTTGTCACAGATATCCGTCCCAAGTTTGGAATTCTCCTTTCTAGGTATTGTTGTGCCAAATTGGGGGGAACTCTACAGATGGATATTTCATATGCTACTATTCCTGTTTATGGAGAAGAGAAATTAAGATTATATAGAGAGGTAAGATTTGTACATACTGTTTGTAAGACTGAACAGCCAAGAAACCATCCAATTTATGCAATAGATCAAGACTTTGGTTGTTTTCAACTCACTTCAAACCAACATAAAACTCAAGTAAAAATTGAAGAGGTAATTGAAAGTCCTGAACCAAACCAAACTGATATTTGGAAACTGTTCTTTGATGGCTCTTGCACAAAAGATGGGGCAGGAGTTGGAGTAGTTTTAATTTCCCCTGAAAAAGAAAATATAACCCAATCATGTAAATTAGACTTCGAAGTTACAAATAATGTGGCTGAATATGAAGCTTTCCTTTTAGGATTACAATTAGCCAAAAGCTTAAAAGTTCAAAACTTAAGTGTCTTAACTGATTCAGAACTTATTGTTAAGCAAGTAAGAAATGCTTGCCAGACCAAGCACCCTAGACTTAGGTCTTACCGAAATGAAGTATGGGATTCAGTTGAAACATTCTTTGATGCTTTTAATTTGACTCATATTCCCAGAGATCAGAATATTCATGCAGATGCCTTAGCTGTCTCTGCTAGCTCTTTTAAAATTCCTGATCATATTGATGTACTCTATCAGATACAAGTCAAATATAGGCCATCTATCCCAGATCATCTAAAACATTGGCAAATATTCGAAGATGATAAACATTTGAAATCATTTCTGCAGGTAATAGATGATTTTTCATTTCTACAAATTGATGAAGATAGAACTGAAATAAATGAAAATGCAGATGGAAATGATACTTCAGATTTTAAAACCCAAATTTCTAATCATGACATTATTCAATTATCTAATAATTTTATTCCAAAAGGACTCATTCCTTTAGAAAAATTGTTTGATAAAAATGATGTCCTCCGAAACCCTCAGTCCATTTCTTTAGAAGATGACCTAGAAGAGATTGACATTGGAACTAATGAAGATATCAAAAATATAAAAATATGTGCATCTCTAGACCCTCAGATCAAAGCTCAATATCTTAAGCTATTGAAAAATTATAAGGATGTTTTTACTTGGACCTATGCTGATCTAAAGACCTGTGATACTTCATTAATACAACATAAGATTCCTTTCAAGCCAGAAGCAAAACCTTATCAACAGAAACTTAGAAGGTTAAATCCATCCCTTCTATCAACTATAAAAAGAGATATTAAGAAAATGCTAGATGCTCAGATCATCCTCCCTCTTAGATATTCTAATTGGGTTGCAAATCTAGTTCCTGTTAGAAAGAAAAATGGAGAAATAAGATTGTGTGGATTTTAGAAATTTGAACAAAGCATCATTAAAAGATAATTATCCTTTCCCCAAAATGGATCAGTTACTTCAAATGGTTTTAGGAGCACAAAAACTTTCTATGCTTGATGGTTTTTCATGTTACAATCAGGTGAATGTTGATCAACAAACAGAGAGAAGACAACCTTTACTACACCCTAGGGTACGTTCATGTATGCTAGGATGCCATTTGGCTTAATCAATGCTAGAGCAACATTTCAGAGAGCTATGGACATAACTTTTATGGGTCGGGTAAATAAATTCACAGTCATTTATCTTGACGACATAACTGTTTTTTCTAAATTTGATCAGAAACATCTAAACCACTTGATGAAGGTTTTTGATAATTGTAGAAAATTTGGAATATCATTGAACCCTAAGAAGTCCTTATTTGGTTTCAAAGAAGGAAAACTGTTGGGCCATATTATTTCAAAGGAGGGAGTAGTAATTGACCCCAAACGAGTATCTTCCATTAAAACATTAACCTTACCTAGGAATAAGAAGGAGATTCAAGCTTTTCTAGGCAAGATTAATTTTCTAAGGAGGTTTATTCCAAATTATGCAGAGATTGTAAAAGATATAACTGACATGCTTTGAAAGGACCATGAAGTCAAATGGACTCCATCTTCTAGGCATGCATTTGAACAATTAAAAAAGGATATCTATGAAGCTCCTACCTTAGCCAGCCTCGATTATACTAAGCCATTTAGTATTTTCTCTTTCACCTCTGAAACAACCCTTGTTGCTGTTCTATTACAAAAAAATGAAGATTCCCATGACCAACCCATAGCGTTTTTTAGCAAGGTTATGAGAGATGCTGAGCTTAAGTATGACATCATTGAGAAGCAAGCCTATGCCCTCATTCAAGCCCTGAAATAATTTAGAATGTATGTCTTGCATTCACCTATTACTACTTATGTCCCTAATAGTGCTGTGAAAATTGTCCTAACCCAACCAGAAACTAATGGGAAAATAGGTAGATGGATCACTCAAATTCTAGAGTTTGATCTAACTATTAAGACTACCAAGCTAGTAAAAGGTCAAGGATTAGCCAAGCTTCTAGCTGAATCCAATTGCAAAGTACATGGAATCAATTCTATTTTAGAAATACAAGGGAAGAATACACAAGAACCTTCTGTCCTTGCACAAGGGAAGAATACACAAGAACCTTTTGTCCTTGCACAAGAGAAGAATACACAAGAACCTTTTGTCCTTGCAGAAGGGAAGAATCCACAAGAACCTTCCCTTCATCCTAAAGGGGAGAATCCAAAGAACCTTCCTTTCATGCAGAAGGGGAGAATCCATAAGAACCTCTACCTTCAGAGCATATCAGTCCTATACACATTGATGAAAAATTCTTGTTGTCAAATTGGTATCAAGATATTGTAAATTTCTTGATCCATTTTGAGTGTCCAACATCATTCTAAAAAACCCAGTGTAAAACCCTTAATTTAAAATCAGTCAAGTAATGCATTATAAATGCAAATTTAGACTGGAAAGATCCACTGAATATTTTGTTATTATGTTTAACAGAATCATAAACTGAAGGAATCATTGATCAGTTTCATATAGGATTTTGTGGGGGACATTATGCTTGGAGAGCAACAGCATACAAGATTCTGAGGGGAGGATTTTATTGGCCCACATTATTCTTACAAGTAGTAGAAAAGGTCAAAGGTTGTGTTCCTTGTCAAATGTTTGCTAGTAAACAAAAATTAGCAGCTCTTCCACTTGTTTCATCAATAGTTTCAGCACCTTCTTTCTCAATGGGGATTAGATTTTGTTGGAGAGATTCACCCCACTTCAAGTAATCAGCATAGATGGATCCTCACTGCAATAGACTACTTTACTAAATGGGTGGAAGCAATTCCAGTCAAAAATGATACTAATTCAACAGTAATTAAGTTTATTGAGGAGAATATCTTATCTATATTTGGTTGCCCAACTCAAATTGTCACTATAATGCAACAACTTTTTCTAGTGTTAAAATAATTGATTTTTGCCAGAAATATCAGATTTTGTTACATCATTCAACTCCATACTACCCTCAAGGTAATGGCCTTGCAGATTCATCGAACAAAATTCTGGTAAAGGTAATAAAAAAGAATCTTGTTGATCATAAGAAGAGTTGGGATTCACATTTGATTTATGCAGTATGGGCAAACATAATTATTCCAAAGAGATCAACTGGCAAATCTCCATTTCAGTTAGTCTATGGGAAAGATGCAATTCTCCCTACCAATTTGGCCTTCCCTGTTTTAAAATTCCTACAAGATTCAACAGATGAACTTGATGATTTTTCAAGAAGGATAAATCATATTATTGAACTTAATGAAAACATAGATGAAGTTCAATACAAATTGATGAAATATCAAAATAAGATGAAGACCCTGTTTGACAAAAGAGCCAGGGAAAGGGACTTTAAGGAAGGTGATCTAGTTCTAAGATGGAATTCCAAGAGAGAAGAGAAAGGAAAGCATGGAAAATTTGACAATCTATGGTTTGGACCTTTAGCAATTTCTGAAGTCAAGGGTAGCAACACTTTTGTGCTGCAAAATCCTGAGGCGATATATTCCACTTATCATGTAAAAGGAAGTTTTATTCAAACATTAAATTCAGTACTAAGAAGTTGAAATACTCTTCATTGTAAATACTCCAGTTTTCTTTTACCTTTCAAGATGTCAGTGTGATTTTCTTTACAACAAGGACTCCATAGCCTGACGAGAAGGAACATGGATCTACAAGTTCTCTACATTCTATAGGAGAAAGAAGTCCCTAGTTGGAGCCAATGTTGTAGCATTTTTTGGTTTTGATAAGATATAATAAAGTAGTCAAAAAATAAAAAATATTTTGAAAAAATGTCAAGTCAGGATATGGACATAACAATAGTGAATAAAATGTTAGTGAAAAAATCTTGATGATGATGTCCATATCAGAGAAAATTTTAGGTTAGATGTCCTAAAAAATAAAGAGAAAAAGAAAATTTTAGGTTAGAAAGAAAAGAAAACAATAAAATCTGAAAGTGAGCAAGTCTAAATGGCACTACTATTCTTTCTGCAAAATAATGGTTGTGTGCAGCTTGTCAAAAAGGCCACAACCCATGACAATCAAACTGTTTAATCCTGACTGCTTCATGTTTTAAATATGATGTTATAGTTAGAGAATAAAGATCTCGCCAAACCGTTTAATCTTGGCAGATTAGTAGTTAGGTAGAGAATAATAAGGTGCTCATTGGTTTAATCTGAGCCCTTAGATGTTATAAGGTTAGAATTAGATAGTTAGCTTTTGTAAAATAGACAGAAAGGAAAAGGGTTTTCTAGCTTAAATGCACCCATTAAGTGAAGAAAAAATGATAGGATAAGCAAAGGGTAAGTAAAAGAAAGGTTGCATAAGTTTGATGATTCATTGGAAAAATGTACATTTATCATTTTTTACGATATGTTTCTATGTCCATGATGCTATTACACAAAGCAAATGAAGGTCTACAAGATAAATTAATTAACTTCCCATTCATCTCCATTCATCCCTATATTCACTATTTCCCACTTCCCACCTTCATATATTCATATCCATTCATTTTCCATAAAAAAACCCCTTTTCCTAAGGTCAAAACCCTTTTTACCTAGGAAAGTGAAAACCCCATGTAAAATCCCTTTTTACCCAAAAATCCACAAAAGGTGTTTACCCTAAGTATTGATGCATATAGGAAAAGCAAATAATTCATAAAAAACATTATACCTAGTGTATTTCCCCTTTCCGCTTATATTTCATATATTTCCCCTTTTCGCGTATATTTCCCTTTTCCACTCATATTTCATATATTTCCCTTTTCCGCTCTATTTCATATTAACTCTAACTTATAGTATTAAACCCCTAAATTCCCTTTTCCCGTATATTATTAACTCCTTTATTAAAATACCCCGAAACGTTTAGTTTTATTATAAAACTATGTATTAAATAAAATATCGCATCAGCAGATCGCAAGCTTCTCAACATGCATGTACACCCTCCGCCATTGCGATATGCAATGCACGATAAACTCGGACCCGATGCATGTATATATTATAGTTCATTGTCATATCGCATCCGCCTTCATCGCAAGTCCCGGCTAAAGAAATAACCCTCCACCATTGCTATCTCTGATTGCCATGGGAACCTGGACCCAGTCGCAGTATTAACCATGTTTTATTTCCACATCGTGTCCGGCCCCTATCGCATTCCCTTGTGTTGGGCCTTCCTCTGCTAAACCCCGATTGCAATATGTGATAGGAAACTTGGACCCGATATCATTTATCCGCCCCAATTCATATTTTTTCAAATCCGCATTATCATGTTTTACGAAGGACTTATTTGTTAAATCATTTTTAGTATTTAAACAGAGAAATAACCTAAACCTCCATTTAACTGCTAATCTTAGTTTTAATCCATAACTAATGCTGTTTTCCTCCATAATTAATCATTGGGACCCTCCGCGCTACTCTTTTGCTCCACCACTGTCCAATCTAAGGCATTCAAATCCAACGATTCTTAGTGATTTCAGGTTGGCTCTTTGTACAAACATTACCCACCCGAAAAGCAGTATTCCACTGACCTCCCTTTGCTATGTGTCAGGCTCAGATCGTTTCGGGTGACCCCTCCCAAAACCGCCCATGCCTCATAAAGAAGTGCAAAGAAAACCAAAACCACATCCCGCATAACGACAAAATGACCACTATTCATTTGCCCCATATTTCAAAAATAAAGACGTTTCTCCGTTTAAACGTAAAAATTACCATTTTGCCTTTGTTTCGCCTATTTTCATAATAAACTCTCCATAAGCCTCTGCATCCAATTAAGCCATTATTTTACCTTCCGATACGCTCCGGACTCCTTCCAATATCCTTTCAAGTCCAATAAATCCATTGAAGACCTCCTCTGTCACCTATGATTTCTTAACAATTTTTGTGTTTTGCAGGTAAAAACCCCTGTTCCAGGCTTACAAAGAAAAAACCTTCATATAGTTTGAAGACAAATCTAAAGGAATTTGTTGTTGAAAAACACAGTAAAAACTTGAAATGCATAGTAAAGTAGAAAAGGAACACATTAAAGGTTAATCAGCAGGGTCAAATGATTTTCAAAGAGTTTAAAGAGTATCAGAAGAAAGATCAAATGAAGAAATCAACCAAGCGTAAAGAATTCAAACAGTCAAAGCAGCTTAAAGGGAAAAATATCAAACAACAAATCCAACACAACCTGAATAAAAGGGGACAGTAAGAAGCAGTTCAATAGCTGCCCCTATCTTCTTGTATGAAGATCTTTCCTTTCCTAAAATAAACCTTAATAAGTTTTGGGATATTTTCCTGGTTGCATTATTGTATAAATAACTCTCTTCTCGAGTTATTATGGTTTGGAAGTTCAAGATTCATAGTTCATTGCTTGTTAAGTTGTGACTTTTTATTCTTCTTTGAACCTGGAAGCCACCTTTGAAGGAAGCATTTGTAGACACTTGATATACTCAGTCTTTCTGGAACCTTAATACAAAGCAAAGAATTTTGAAATTGGTTTTACACAGTTTGTGTTATCCTGTAAGTTTTTCTAGTTATCAATCATTATGTTTTTCTTCATATGCTTATGACTTATATAGATATCTAGGTAGGAATAATTGTGTCTCAATTTATTCCTATAAGCTCCTGAAGTGATCATATATTAAGAGAATGGATTAATGAACTGCCTATTTAGCTAATCCCCTCTAATCAATATATCATCAACATCTAATGTAAGCTTAAGTATACTTCCTTGAACCTTTGGAACGTAGTTTAGAAGGTTTTCCTACTTATGATTGTTCTATTTTACAATCTAGAAAATGTGATAATCATATTATTTTTTGTCTTCTTCTCACCACTATTTTGATCTATATCACTGTGTAAAGCTTTATAGCAGCACTTTGCTGAGATATTAATATAACCCAAAGGATTAAGTATTTCAATTCTACATTTGTCTTCATTCATTGGTCTTCCAAAACTAAAACCAAAAACCCCAAAGAAATTATTTTAGATGCTCTGGCATTGGTAGCTGACCTACTACTATCTCAGAGGTACACGAACGTATAGAAATGGGAGATTCTCCTATGTTCACGTGTATGGGCTGGGAGATTATACTTTTTCATGGGATCCATTAATATTCGTTCAATGATCCAACAAGTAGTGAGTATTCTTTCAGTGATATCCACCTCCTTTACCTCATCCTCCACCATCTTGTGGTTGAGGGTTTTCTACAACTCTAAATGAGGTTTTCTGCATCCTCTCTACTAGAACCTACAAAGCCCCAAAATTATTTGTATTATCCATGTTGGTACCATAGAACTCACATTGAACATTATTAGGAACTGAGGAATACTTCTACAAGATACGACACTTTAAAGAGGGTATGGTAGTGCATTCCGCTCATTATACATGGTTGTTGCAGGTTGACCATAACCCCATATTTCTTACATACCCCTGTATTTATAAGTTCGTTATACAATTACATACCATCTCTAAAGAAAAGGGTTAGGGCAAAGGTAGGAGAGGCAACAATAGGGAAAGCCTTGCACTTTTATTTCTGGATGTAGGGATGGGAAACTGGGAATTTTGCTATTAGATTATAAATGTAATTACTTAATAGTAGACATCAAAGGCTCTACATGGGCCTTGAATAGACCTGCGGGGAGGCCTTGATTGAAACATTCGTAGGTTATGGTGGGCACATAGACATATCACTCTGTTCCATGAATGGAGGAGCGTGTAAAATCATTCATGATTAGACAACCAGCTTGTGTTCACTTCCTCTGTGCTATCTTCTGCCTCCAACGTGCTCTCTTTTCTCAAAATCGCCATAAGCTCTACCCAATCATAGAGAAAAACCTACTATGAAAGCTGAAAACCTATTCTAGACATCTTGTTCGAAGATCCTTGTTGTTTTGTTGTTCAATTAGCTATTGAGACAACAATTGGATAAATTAAGACCATTTATAGTCCCTTCTCAATTATAACTTCTCATAACATTGACCTCTACAAAACACCTCAAACTATTATAGAAATTAAGGTGCATTTGATGAAACATGAGGTGCATTTGACAGGCCGCGAATGAAGACAATACTTTATGTGCATGAGGCATTTAAGTAGCAGGTTTTTATGTGGCATGAGGAAACATGCATCAAGATACCTAGAATTTTATATATAAACCTCTATAGTTACCTATTCACTTAATATTTTCATAATATTTTCCATATGCAACTCCCATGACAATCACCTGCTTGGTACGATGGGCACAAAGGCTAACAAAAAATATTTAACAACAATGCATGGAGTGTGTCAAGTGTTCTTTTATTTTGACGATTTCTATGTTATTTTATATTATAAGTTTAGGTCATTTAAAAAATAATAATAATGAATAAGATTCAACATCTGCAGATACACTTACATATTTTGCATGCATTACATGTGTAATTTTTAATCTTGAAAAGTTTCATGTTCAATTCAGTTAGCATCGGATATAGATTCCTGGAATTGTAATTTTTGTTATTGTGGAATTCAATATGCATTCCAGGTCTGCAATGGTAAAGGACTATAGCTAATATTTTTTTCTCGTAAATTGTGGTTAAAGTATGACTATGGATAATTTGTTTTGTTGGTAAACTATTGTTAAAGTATTGTTTTTTTCAGATAAAACTACACAAATTGCTAGCCTTTCATGCAAACTCTAAATTTGTGTGAGAAATCATCTTATTTTAAGAAAATCATTGTTTATTGTCTTTCTTCTTAAGGTAGAGAGTCTGCATATAGTTATACAGATACTTTAAGATATCCTAGATTGTAGCATGGGCATGGAACTAATACCCTGTTGATCCTTGCTGATATGTTTATTTCCGTAGTGGAAGAACAAACCCTTTCGATGTTGAGGGAAATCATCCTTCATCGCATTGTTTCAATCACCCTTACGTATTTGTATATAGTAAGGCTCTTCTTTTATCATTGATGCCCTCTTCATAGTTAAATTAAGCACAAAACTTTGCACTTCAAATAAACAATATCTCGAATTCTTCAATTTCAAATCCTGTACCATCATTATATTGTCAGTTTGGTCAATTTTCGAGGTAACTGGTTCGAGAATTGATCCTATTTCACTTTCTTCCTTTATCTACACGTGGAGTGGTCCTTATCTAACATGGTCTAATTGATATGATTTGGTATTGAGTTCTCATCATACTTTATGTTCATATTGCAATTAAGAACATTATTTTTTACTCCCAATAAACAATAGTTCAAAGTTTTCAAATTTTAGTTGTGTTTTGTCATTTTATATTCACATGGCCAATTTTCAAGCTATTTTGTTCCAGAATTGCCCAAATTTCACTTTCGTTTTTAATCTACATTTGGATGTGGTCCTTATTTAACATGGTCTAATTGATTTGATTTTTTGGTATTGAGTTCTCATTATATTTTATGTTCATATTGCAATTAAGAACATTATTTTTCACTCCCAATAAACAATAGTTCAAAGTGATGACGGATCTGGGTGATTTTTGTCACTGTTCTCCGCTTCTTGCATCAAATAAGTTGGACCCCAACCAATATTGAATGGAGGCGTCGGCGATGGCGTTTCTCAAGGTTACAGTAGATCTGGTTTGTGCCGCAGTTAATCTCATAGAACAACAAGGGGTAGAAATGAATGGGGGCCTGGCAAATGGATGCGCAAAGTATGACCTCTCCATTCGGGTTTGGTCCGGATCTACCACGGAGAGCAACCTCAAGATTTGGAACAATACAAACAGAGATTGGAATTTTATCTCCGTTTCTCGGTACAGGATGCATCATTCAGGACGGATCTGGGTTCCATCTTTCAATGCTCTTGGCCATCTGTATCAAATCAGCTGGACCCCAATCAGTATCGGATAGCTGCGCTTCCCCCAGCGAGGGTTATGCCCAGGATTGGAAGTAGCGCCTGCGTTTTTGGAAAATCGATCCAGCAGACTGGTCCCCTACTCCCTCTCGGAAAGCAGCGGGCCCGATATGACACTTTCTGGAAGCTCACAACCAATTTGTTTGATGACCAAGCATGGGGCGAGAGCTTGGCTCTGGATCCACAGCGATCTACAGTAGTCAATGCTGTAAAAGAACTGATTGCAAAACAACACATCTGGATGAGAGATAACAAGGAAACCCCTCATAGATCTGGATCACAGATTCAGATCATAGATCGAATCAGGGAACAGAGAGAGGAGTTGATTAAAATGGAAAAGATAACAATTCAAACAGCATCTGCAATGGTTATGCGGGAAGAAACAAAAAATAATATCTTCATCAAAT
This sequence comes from Pinus taeda, assembly GCA_000404065.3. Lineage (NCBI taxonomy): Eukaryota > Viridiplantae > Streptophyta > Pinopsida > Pinales > Pinaceae > Pinus > Pinus taeda. Next base: position 81,864 of record APFE030385618.1, read on the forward strand.
CGCTGGAAGGAATTACAATATGCATCAGAATAGGAAAAGGGGAGGTGACAAACATCCTCAAACAGAGGATACAAGAAAGAGCTGGAATCCCTCCATGCAAACAACTTCTTCTCTACTCAGGAAAAGTATTGCAGGAAGATCGCAAACTAATAGAATATGGAATAGGAAATAACTCAACAATATGCCTTAGCACAAGGATACGCGGAGGCTGTCCTGGCACAAGCTCAAAAGGACCTGCATCCTTCAAAGATGCACTAAAAGGGAAGGTGGAACCACAAATGAAAACAGAACAGCAAACTACAGTACCTGGGACCTACATTGTTGAGCAGCCATCACATAATCCAGCCTTAACAATTGCTATACCAGAGGTAAATGAAATACACACTGATTATCTAACCAAAGCAGTGATTTGTAGATTCAATGGATTCTGGCCCAAACCAGAAGCTCTCCGTCAATGGATCTATTCCATATGGACAGAAAATTGTGACATCCATTTATGTTCAAATGGATTCTTCATTGTCAAATTTGACACCATAAAGGACAAGGAATATGCACTAAACAAAGGGCCATGGTTCTGGGGCAATGCAGGCCTGTTTATCAAACCTTGGTTCCCAGATTTCGACCCCAACAACATGGTAGTCTCCAAAATGCTTGTATGGGTAAAAATGTTCAATTTACCAATACACTTTTGGCACTACAAAGTACTAGAAGGAATTGGAAACGCTTTGGAGACATTCCTAAAAGTGGACAGCGAACGCCTATCAAAGGATATCTACACTTTCGCCAGGATCTGTGTGGAGGTCGATCTCAGTCAAGGCCTACCGGAACACATCCTCTTACTCCACAATGGAAAGCAATGGACACAGCCACTTGATTACGAAAACAATGCCTTTCGCTGCCGTATATGTAGACAAACTGGTCATCTTCAGAGTGCATGCCCACAAAATAAAAAAGAAAGGAAAAGAAGACAGCCCACAAAACCAAAAGGTTGGCAGTTTTCAGCCACATGGACAGAGGATATAGAAGAGGAACAGAAGGAGGAAGACAACAGCGTACCTCAAGAAGTTGCAGAAGAAGGAAATAATCCAGAAATCAAAAATGAAAGCAGCACACAATACCCACAGAATAATGAAAATCTGATTGGATATGCTACAGATCCAAATGACAGCAAGTCACAACAGCAATATGAGAACACAGGACAGGAATTCGGGGGCAGCAAGAGAGCACACTCTTCATCAGGATCAGATTCTTAAAAAGAAATCATGGCTGATACAAACGAACTTCAAATGACTATTGTAACTACCACACCCAACAATGAAGGTTGGCGGAAAGTGGAGAAAAAGAAAGGTAGGAAGGCATAGACAGCTTATTTTTAGATCATGTTCTTAGCAGAACAAGTTTGATAACGCATATGCTATTATAACATCTACAACATGTAATTTTACTCAATTTTGAATAAAATTACGATTTTTCCAGTGGAAAAAAATAGTTAAAAGTTTTCAAATTTTAGTTGTGTTCTGTCATTTTATATTCACATGGTCAATTTTCAAGCTATTTTGTTCCAGAATTGCCAAATTTCACTTTCTTTTTTAATCTACATTTGGATGTGGTCTTTATTTAACATGGTCTAATTGATTTGATTTTTTGAGTTTTTATCGTACTTCAATCTAATGGTCGATTTGAATTTATGAATAGGTAATGTATGAATTGAAGGCAAACAGAGTGGATCAGAGGCGTCTTGTGGGAGCCAAGTTGGAGAGCTTGCAGAGGGAGAGAATGGTATTTTTATAGTGGTTTAGTCTATATTTTAGAAATTTGAACCCTATGTAATCCTTTAGTCATAGGAGAGTGAAGTGCATATAAATATTATTCCTCAATGCCATGTTATCCTATTACACATCATACATTGACTATAAAATTGTAAAGAAAATGACTTCACAATGGAACTAGCCTTAATTTCTTAACAATACTAATGCATGATACAATGATTGCGTTCAACTATAAACTATAGTGAAACTCCATTTTTCTATTTCACAAGTTGTATCTCAATAGAATTTATTATGTAGTTCAATTTTAGTGTTTTGCAAGGAAAATCCCAAAAGAGTTACTTACATCTGTTTATCCTAAGTCGTATAGGAGTTTGGGTGCTCCTAAAACTAGTGTCCTCCTAGTTTTGAACTTAATGTTTTTACGTCATACTGAAGGTATCCTGGATATTTTTGGGGCAATGTAATTTTTCTTTATAATTATCTTATTATTTTCCAATTTCATTTTGTTGTAAAAGAAATATCTTACTATGTGGAAAATATTACTCCTGGAACAACGCAAAATGGGTGGCATAGGGCAGACCCTAGTACCTAACTTCGGGCTTTTCCTTTCAAATGCCTAAGAATACAAGCTTGGGAAGATATTCTAGATAGTACATGAGTAATAAACATAAACATAGAAATGTCTTCATTTAAGGACCTGAATAATGTACAGATGCTTCTAAGATTTTGCACGTTGATACCAGAAAAAGAGCTCTGGGTTGGGTAAGTTCCTTGCATTTCTTAAATTGTCACTGTTAGGTTGAGTGTTCACCTTCTAACTACTATCTCTATCTTGCTTATAGGCTTCCTGATCTTTGGGAGATATGACCGGTCTATTTTGGGATTCTATTGCACGATCTGATTGCCTTGAGGTCTAATCAGGAGATTGTAGTTGGTGGTATTCTCTTTGGTTTTCATTTGAATGTTTGTTTGCTTGGGCTTGTTTTTTTGGATCCATAGGTCTCATTTTAGGATTGTTGTTATTGGTGAAATGGGTTGCTTCCCATTGTTCAATCAACTATCAAATGGCTTAGTTCCATTCTGATAGTTTTTATTTGCATCTTGATCTACATGGCACAATTTGAAAGCTAGCAAACCATATTTTAGTTGTCCAACATGGTGACAACTTAAAGTAAAAGAACACTTATCTCAGTTTTTGAAAGAGGATTTCAACTCAGAGATCCACAAATAAATTTGGAAGTTGGAATACATTACTTCAAGTACTTATTGTTACAATTAACATAAACTTTTTAACCCTACGTTATATTGACCATACTCCATTTTATTTCATAATTTTATTTGGCCTCTTCCTAAGGCGGCCAGGAAAAAACCATATATTAAGTTGAATTTGTTTGGTTCATATTTTGGAAGTGTAAACTAATGCTAGAATTATTTTAGATGTATTAAATGCCATGTTATCTAGTGAGCCATCCTTATGCTATGTTATGATAAACTGTTGAATCAATTTCATTTCCAAGTGATGAGTGCATGATCCCACACTTTGTCCTCTCTAGCAACACGTTCGTTGGTTGTTGGTTGTGCACATGTCATCGAATAGCATGTCAGGAAAGCAATGTCTTTAAGGACGCTACAATGAACCTTCAAGTTAAGTCAAGAGCCAAACCTTACCCTTCCTTTAAAGATCCACGAAGGAGTTATTTTTGGTTGGATATTAATTCCCCATATGATAGTTGCATGCCTCATCCAAGAAAACTGGATATTAATTCTCCATATGATATTTGCAAGCCTCATCCAAGCAATGGATCTCAACAAGTGACCTTATTTCCGGTTAGATAGTAATTCCGCATACGATAATTGCGGGCCCCATACAAGCAATCTGGATATTAATTCCCCATACGATAGTTGCAGGCCTCATCCAAGCAATGGAACTCAACAAGTGAGCTTAATCGCAACAATGGAGCTCAACAAGTGACCTTAATCGCCAACTTGCTTCAAATGCAAAATATCATTGTTAATGCTTTGTATATCTTAATTTGCTATATCACACTTCTTGGTAAGCACATAACTACCTCCAACAATGAAAATGAAGCTAAGAAATCATTTAAGCTTCTTGTTGCAGAAAACGAAATTGAAAGACCATCTGTAATACAAAAGTATCTAGGTTAAGAAGCTTATAGAAATATCCAAGTTAAGAAGCTTATATTTTACTAAATCTTGTTAAAGTGAGTAAATTTTATATAAGTATAAATTCAATTGAAATAGGGTGAATTCATTAGAGTGAATAGATTGAATGGCTTCATTGAATTTATACAATTTTTATGCCAATTCCACCAATTTTTTGTTGATGCTGTTTTGCTACATTCGTAAACGCTTAGAAAGTCCTGGGCTATTGTCTAGTCAAACTAGTTGCTGATTAAAAACATTTTGGATGGTTCCTATGCAAATCAGGCCAACTATATTTCAAGGCATATTAGGACAACTGCATTTCAAAATAAACAAAAGATCCTGAATAGAACATAATAACTTTGGTCAATGAGAAACACCCATATTTCCAATCCAATATGTGAGATCATTCCTTTACAAGTGTTCTGAATTTTGAAAAAGAAAAATAACCTAGAAGATAGAGAAGCAAAGGAGCATTTTTCCAAGGCTTTTCACAGTCGAGAGGAGTGAACTAGCTAGGAGGACCGCACTGACTAGATGCCCTCATCATATCCTTCGCGTGCTTTACAATCTCTTTCATAACTTTGCCTAGTTTTTGTTATATTTGGTACATGAGATGGAGCCCTCTATGCAACTTTGGGAGTGCCTGGAGCACGTTTATTCTTAACCCTTCTCAATAGCATGAGAAATAAATATTTATTGCTGTAAAATAGAAAAATTAGGTGCATCTAGGCCAGGTTTCTAAATACTTCCTGGTGCTATTTTATTGTTATCTCCCTTGGTCCATCATCCTCCTCTGGTTACCACATTTATAGTGTGCCATGCTTCTCCACCACTCGCTCTAGATTTTTCATTTATTAAGTTCACCGTCCTTTGCCTTACATGGCTTCCCACTTTTAAATCAAATAAGGGCAATCTTTAGTTGCTTGTCTAGTAGCTCTACAGTGGTCACATCTCAACCTTTGATGAAGAGGGTGATCCTCAGATATATGCCCCACTTCATCATAATTATAGCACCTTACAGACCAATTTGTTCCTCCATCTCTTCTTCCTTGATATGAGAAACTTAAAATTGAATAATGCACACTCAACTTACATTGATCAAATTGCATATATACACGAAGTGTTGTTTCAAGATAGGGAAATTGTCTTGGACACATAATCAATTGGTTGAAGGAATATGTCAACCACACACCAATCTAGGAATCAACTAGATCTAAAAAACTCCTAAGGAATAAGAACAAACTCCTTTACATAGTAAGAATCACAACTAAGCTGCCACACCCAACAATGAAGGTTGGCGGAAAGTGGAGAAAAAGAAAGGTAGGAAGGCATAGACAGCTAATTTTTAGATCATGTTCTTAGTAGAACAAGTTTGATAACGCATATGCTATTATAGCATCTACAACATGTAATTTTACTCAATGTCGAATAAAATTACGATTTTTCCAGTGGAAAAAAATAGTTCAAAGTTTTCAAATTTTAGTTGTGTTCTGTCATTTTATATTCACATGGTCAATTTTTCAAGCTAATTTGTTCCAGAATTTCCCAAATTTCACTTTCTTTTTTAATCTACATTTGGATGTGGTCCTTATTTAACATGGTCTAATTGATTTGATTTTTTGAGTCTTATCGTACTTCAATCTAATGGTCGATTTGAATTTATGAATAGGTAATGTATGAACTGAAGGCAAACATAGTGGATTAGAGGCGTCTTGTGGGAGCCAAGTTGGAGAGCTTGCAGAGGGAGAGAATGGTATTTGTATAGTGGTTTAGTCTATATTTTAGAAATTTGAACCCTATGTAATCCTTTAGTCATAGGAGTGTGAAGTGAATATAAATATTATTCCTCAATGCCATGTTATCCTGTTACACATCATACATTGACTATAAAATTGTAAAGAAAATGACTTCACAATGGAACTAGCCTTAATTTCTTAACAATACTAATGCATGATACAATGATTGTGTTCAACTATAAACTATAGTGAAACTCCATTTTTCTATTTCACAAGTTGTATCTCAATAGAATTTATTATGTAGTTCAATTTCAGTGTTTTGCAAGGAAAATCCCAAAAGAGTTACTTACCTCTGTTTATCCTAAGTCGTATAGGAGTTTGGGTGCTCCTAAAACTAGTGTCCTCCTAGTTTTGAACTTAATGTTTTTACGTCATATTGAAGGTATCCTGGATATTTTTGGGGCACTGTAATTTTTCTTTATAATTATCTTATTATTTTCCAATTTCATTTTGTTGTAAAAGAAATATCTTACTATGTGGAAAATATTACTCCTGGAACAACGCAAAATGGGTGGCATAGGGCAGACCCTAGTACCTAACTTCGGGCTTTTCCTTTCAAATGCCTAAGAATACAAGCTTGGGAAGATATTCTAGATAGTACATGAGTAATAAATATAAACATAGAAATGTCTTCATTTAAGGACCTGAATAATGTACAGATGCTTCTAAGATTTTGCACGTTGATACCAGAAAAAGAGCTCTGGGTTGGGTAAGTTCCTTGCATTTCTTAAATTGTCACTGTTAGGTTGAGTGTTCACCTGCTAACTACTGTCTCTATCTTGCTTATAGGCTTCCTGATCTTTGGGAGATATGACCGGTCTATTTTGGGATTCTATTGCACGATCTGATTGCCTTGAGGTCTAATCAGGAGATTGTAGTTGGTGGTATTCTCTTTGGTTTTCATTTGAATGTTTGTTTGCTTGGGCTTGTTTTTTTGGATCCATAGGTCTCATTTTAGGATTGTTGTTATTGGTGAAATGGGTTGCTTCCCATTGTTCAATCAACTATCAAATGGCTTAGTTCCATTCTGATAGTTTTTATTTGCATCTTGATCTACATGGCACAATTTGAAAGCTAGCAAACCATATTTTAGTTGTCCAACATGGTGACAACTTAAAGTAAAAGAACACTTATCTCAGTTTTTGAAAGAGGATTTCAACTCAGAGATCCACAAATAAATTTGGAAGTTGGAATACATTACTTCAAGTACTTATTGTTACAATTAACATAAACTTTTTAACCCTGCGTTATATTGACCATACTCCATTTTATTTCATAATTTTATTTGGCCTCTTCCTAAGGCGGAGAGGCAAAAACCATATATTAAGTTGAATTTGTTTGGTTCATATTTTGGAAGTGTAAACTAATGCTAGAATTATTTTAGATGTATTAAAAGCCATGTTATCTAGTGAGCCATCCTTATGCTATGTTATGATAAACTGTTGAATCGATTTCATTTCCAAGTGATGAGTGCATGATCCCACACTTTGTCCTCTCTAGCAACACGTTCGTTGGTCGTTGGTTGCGCACATGTCATCGAATAGCATGTTAGGAAAGCAATGTCTTTGAAGACGCTACAATGAACCTTCGAGTTAAGTCAAGAGCCAAACCTTACCCTTCCTTTAAAGATCCACGAAGGAGTTATTTTTGGTTGGATATTAATTCCCCATATGATAGTTGCATGCCTCATCCAAGAAAACTGGATATTAATTCTCCATATGATATTTGCAAGCCTCATCCAAGCAATGGATCTCAACAAGTGACCTTATTTCCGGTTAGATAGTAATTCCCCATACGATAGTTGCAGGCCCCATACAAGCAATCTGGATATTAATTCCCCATACGATAGTTGCAGGCCTCATCCAAGTAATGGAACTCAACAAGTGAGCTTAATCGCGACAATGGAGCTCAACAAGTGACCTTAATCGCCAACTTGCTTCAAATGCAAAATATCATTGTTAATTCTTTGTATATCTTAATTTGCTATATAACACTTCTTGGTAAGCACATAACTACCTCCAACAATGAAAATGAAGCTAATAAATCATTTAAGCTTCTTGTTGCAGAAAACGAAATTGAAAGACCATCTGTAATACAAAAGTTTCTAGGTTAAGAAGCTTATAGAAATATCCAAGTTAAGAAGCTTATATTTTACTAAATCTTGTTAAGGTGAGTAAATTTTATATAAGTATAAATTCAATTGAAATAGGGTGAATTCATTAGAGTGAATAGATTGAATGGCTTCATTGAATTTATACAATTTTTATGCCAATTCCACCAATTTTTTGTTGATGCTATTTTGCTACATTCGTAAATGCTTAGAAAGTCCTGGGCTATTGTCTAGTCAAACTAGTTGCTGATTAAAAACATTTTGGATGGTTCCTATGCAAATCAAGCCAACTATATTTCAAGGCATATTAGGACAACTGCATTTCAAAATAAACAAAAGATGCTGAATAGAACATAATAACTTTGGTCAATGAGAAACACCCATATTTCCAATCCAATATGTGAGATCATTCCTTTACAAGTGTTCTGAATTTTGAAAAAGAAAAATAACCTAGAAGATAGAGAAGCAAAGGAGCATTTTGCCAAGGCTTTTCACAGTCGAGAGGAGTGAACTAGCTGGGAGGACCGCACTGACTAGATGCCCTCATCATATCCTTCGCGTGCTTTACAATCTCTTTCATAACTCTGCCTAGTTTTTGTTATATTTGGTACATGAGATGGAGCCCTCTATGCAACTTTGGGAGTGCCTGGAGCACGTTTATTCTTAACCCTTCTCAATAGCATGAGAAATAAATATTTATTGTTGTAAAATAGAAAAATTAGGTGCATCTAGGCCAGGTTTCTAAATACTTCCTGGTGCTATTTTATTGTTATCTCCCTTGGTCCATCATCCTCCTCTGGTTACCACATTTATAGTGTGCCATGCTTCTCCACCACTCGCTCTAGGTTTTTCATTTATTAAGTTCACCGTCCTTTGCCTTGCATGGCTTCCCACTTTTAAATCAAATAAGGGCAATCTTCAGTTTCATGTCTAGTAGCTCTACAGTGGTCACATCTCAACCTTTGATGAAGAGGGTGATCCTCAGATATATGCCCCACTTCATCATAATTATAGCACCTTACAGACCAATTTGTTCCTCCATCTCTTCCTCCTTGATATGAGAAACTTAAAATTGAATAATGCACACTCAACTTACATTGATCAAATTGCATATATACACGAAGTGTTGTTTCAAGATAGGGAAATTGTCTTGGACACATAATCAATTGGTTGAAGGAATATCTCAACCACACACCAATCTAGGAATCAACTAGATCTAAAAAACTCCTAAGGAATAAGAACAAACTCCTTTACATAGTAAGAATCACAACTAAGGCAAGTAGGAATTATATTTTCCAAGTCACCTCCTTAATAACTACTTGTCTCGATCTCAATCTACAAAGTCGAGTTGTGGTCAAACATGACAAAAGAATATGTCGACGTCCATATTAAGGAACAACCATCCACCACAATGCATGGGTGCCCAACCGCTACAACTTCTAGTCTAGTAGGATTCCCTTCACATACATGGTTCTATCAACCATTATAATTGCATACTTGTACCTATACCTACAAATCCCCCTCCATCATTGTCATCATGGATTTTCTTGGATTACCCATAACCATGATCTGGGTTTTATCGGCTTACCCGAAACCATGATCAAGGTTTTTTCAAATGACGCTAAACCATGCCTACAGGAATCCCCATTCACTTCACTCTCATATGTGGTTTTTGGCTTACCACAAACATGCACTTCTAAAGTGGTTTCCAGATGACCATAAACTTGCAATTACAAAGTGGTTTTAAGATTACCACAAACTTCATGGGGGTACACATGCCTCATCAAGCTTACATTACACACTCCAACTCATGGAGTTACCAGGTACATACTTTCCAAAGACCACTACAAAACATCATACTTTCTTACTAATACATGTTTTATTCACATTACAGCATAATATTGAGTCTGCTTTACTTCAACATAAATTTTTTTACATTGTTTGTCCATATATTGCTGCTTCAAGCAACTAATATCTATTGTCACCATCACACTTCACTAACTTCTTCTAAAATCATATACATACTTGGTGTCTTCATCTTGAATCTTTCTAACTCCAATTTGCATTTATTAGAGTGATCAATTCTAACAAATTGCTTTTACATATTAAGTTGATGAGGCTCAACATGTTTAAGTTAAAAAATCAAAAGAATTCAAAAAGACAATTCATTTCATCAAAGCATATAGTAATTTATGGCATAGTGGAAGTTTTGGTTTCATCTTCACCCATGTGGAATGATTGTTCCTAGTGTTTCTTTACATCTCATAAAAAAAATCACTAATATTGCAACTTATCTTAATAATGGGCTTCGATGTCATACATTGCTTCTCCTCAAACAAGTCTTCAACACTCCAACACTCTATCTCTATCATCACCGAATGAAACCTTGACCATTTGCTACACATTGCTCCTTTTATCTCACACACAAAAATATATATTAGGTCTTCGACACATCTAGACTACTATGAGTATGAAATACCCGAAACAATTCATATCCCAAATTAAAGTTCCAACAAGAGAATATTTCCAGGCGTAACAAAGTATGGACCCCACAGATTATGGGAAAACTTGTCGCAACATATATGGCTCCAAAGAATTCGGTGTGGCTAAAACATATTACATCCAAATCCATGTGGATTTTTTGGATCGAGGTTAAGCTTTGATGAGACAACAATGCAAAGGAATTTGTGAAGGACAAGACCCTATTTTGGGAAAACAGGATTTGTGGGATTCCCAGCACAAGATTAAGGCTCGATTAAAAGCCACCATTGATACTCCCTTTGCTTACAACCTTCACAGAACACTGCCTTTTGATTCTGAGCGATTGTCGTGTCTCCAACCTTGCCTCGTCAGTCTCATTGACTTCAATGCATCGGTGAACATATATAAAGAGATCTACATGCAGGACGCGTTGTGGGTGGTAAAAAATCCACCATAGTCATTTGGCCAATCAACCATGCCAATCGTTTCTCATATGCATTTCTCATTTTCTATATACATATATCTCCTATGACATTACATTTAAGTAAAATCATATTGATATATCTCACTTCACAACAAAGAGAGAAAGGCATTTATGAATAACACTTTCAACCAAATATGTTGTACACATCAAATTTGGAATTTATCTCAAAAAGAAAATTTGAAAGTGAGAAATGTTCGCCTCAAGACTTCCTCAGCTCTGCAACCAACCATCCCATGTCCCCGAATGAATTCACCAGTGCGCTTCTCCAACCAATCACTCTTCTCTCTCCAAACCAATCGTTCTTCCACTAGTCAGCCCCAGTGCCCAATCTCCACGCAACAAACTTGACTCACAAGTTGATAGCAGCGTCAGACATCAACCAGTTGTTCTACACAGCTCAACGTCTAGGCCGCAGTGTCAAATATAGTAGCTCTCCTAGCTCTCCATCCACGGGTCTACAACTTCAACACACCTCGTCTGAAGAACACAAATTGATCTAAAGGCACCGTCAGTAGTTCATAGCACACATCTCTTCTCTAGCTGCGTAGGTTAGAGGCATTCTCACACGCCTCTCTGGTCAACTTCGTCAACAGGTGGGTTGATGACCCTTCCAAAGTCGCAGCAACACAATCAGTTAACAATCCAACGGACAAATTTGGCGTTAAGATAAATCCCTTAATAAATTTGGAATTAATATTATATTAATTATATATTATATATATATATTTATATAAATATATATAAATATATATATATATTATATATATATATATATATTATATTCAATTTCCATTCTCTTGATTAGTCTGTTTAAAACTTGTGGGAAGTGCCCCAATAGTCTTCATTCATTTTCTAATGTAATACTAAAAAATGTCCTTTTTATCCATAATAATATTATAATATTAAATCTTTTTCTTCAATACTTTAATCATTAATCTTCTCTTACCTCTATCTCAATTAGGCGAGTAAGCTTCTAACAAATCTATGACTAACTTATGACTTTATTGCACCAACGTCATTTGTACACTAAACCTCTTCACATGTAGTTTTGAACCACCTTCATAAAAGTTAATTTTAAAATAATAAGTATTAACTATTCAAAGTGTGTGTTTTAAAGGATCCCACCTTGAGTGGTTTGATGAATAATTTGTTTTTTTGGTCTTTAGCCTCATATGAATTAATTCTTTAATCAAATGTGTTTACATTAGTTTGTCTAATCAACACCCTACGCAACAGTGTTTTAAATGACAATAGAGGTCAATCATGCATTGGCTGAAGTAGCCTCAAGAGTGTCTTGCATCTAGGACCCAATTCACCACCTCAACTAACACTTTGGAATACATCAAACACTAATGTTGATTTTCAATTTATCGCTCATCTTGAATGTTTGCTTATTGAATATGGGATAGAGTATGGGCACAAAAGAGAGAAATGCAATTATCTACTATATGTTGGGCCTGGGAGACACCCAAATCTCAATATAATATTTTGTGCATCACCTCACTCTAGCATGTCAGCTAAGCATTTTGAAAATCATCTAGAGGGAAATTTGGGCTAGGGGAGGGGGAAGAGTTCAAAATCAACAAAAGTTAGAAAACATGGGCTAGAGAGGCAACTACTAGAGTGATGTGGGGGAGGAAGGGTGGTGCAAAGAGAAGATTTGGAGGGGCTACAAAAGCAGAGATGGAACCCAAAGGAGGGGAAAAAGGAGCTAGGAATCAAAAGAGGAAGTCAGCATGAAAACATTGAGAGAACAGACACTGAAAGAAGAAACATCTCAGGAGTCCAAAGTCTTCAATGACATGAACGGGTGAGGAAATGTAACGGAACAAGAAAAAACTAACCAAGAGAACTCGAATCATAGAAATACATGTAGCAATATGAGAAAATCCATGCACAATTCTACCACGATTGACCATTAATATAACAACGACCTTATGTCATGGAGGCTTCACTTGGGGGAGCATTGAGGGGTATATATTAAGGAAAAAATTGAAATAATATATTGAGCATATAATAGTTGTTAAGAGTTTTTCTATTGGCAGGTATAAAAAATGGAGCTCATATTAGTTAATGAAAAATATAAAGGGATAAAAAATTGTTAATGAAAAATTTGATACCTACAATATCTAGCGAAAGAATGGATTTTTAAATTGGGAAGTTGTATTGGGTTCTTATTGGTAGGGGTTAAATAATGTGATATTTAGAGGTATTTTCCAATATGTAATTAAATTAAGGGTATTGTTTAGTATGCCATGAACAGAGGTGATATGTCAGAATTTCATTGAATGAAGGAGGGGGCCTCACGTGCCAAAGGAAATCATTGTAACTCATGTCTAGGGAGGTGGCTCTCAATGTTATGAAAGTGGTCTGCATCCATGAATGACCAATATATTTTATGAGCTCATAAGCGAGTGTGGCAATCAACTAGAGACGACAAAAAAATTAAATCAACCAAATCTTTTAGTGTCAAGAGAGAGTTCTAGCACTAAATGACATTGCATGGGAAAGACCTTTGTCATGTGCATTGAGTTAAGGAGAATTGCTATTGAGTTTGATGGGATTAGTATCATTGCTATTAAGCGGAAACGTGTTGCCACATCCACAATTTGTATTAACTTGTGGGATAGTAGCAATGCCTCCTCTCATTTGTGCTATCCAAATTATGGTCAAATGTTTTGCACAATTTTTTATTTGTATTTTTTTTGTAAGCATAGGTAGGTCCTTTTTCTATTTATAGTAAAACAAGCTAAATACACATATTGTCAATAGGTGGCCTCAACTTCGTCAATGGGAAACCAAGTCAGTTGGCCACCTATGCATATTATATGCCATCCAAAATTGGTAAATTAGAAGTCTTTTTACCCAGGCTATGTAAACAGAGCTATTTAAAACCCATTTTTTATCTATTGTTTCCACAAACATGCATATAAAAGAAAAACCAACCGCTAAAAAACAATAGTGACCTGAGAACATATGCTCAATCTATTCCTTTGGTTCCTCCTAGTCTGGCTCCACAACTGCTGGATCCACTACTGAGCCAGCATGCGCTAGTGTCTTTTCTACAAAACTAGGGATGTCTCTTTGAATGCGATCCTGGCAAATGTCTTGTTTTCAGAGTTGAAATTGAATAGTCCGCAAGTCCCGTTTATAATCGGGCATGTCCCGGATTATCAAAGCCATGCCCATGGAGACTTGCTCCACTGCCTTACACATCATCCTCCTCATGAGCTAGTATAAGTGAAGAGTCTGCTTGTACTAAGACATCCGACCTCTCGTATTGCCAGGGTCTGAAACTAAGTCTCTCTACTCTTCCATATCTTCCTCAGAATCTTCTTCCTTCACACTATCTTCCATTTCATCAATTATTTTCCTGATGCCATCATCTGTGTCCCACATGTAGGCTCTGGCCACTTCCTGCACTGTCTCATCCATGGGACGATGACCCAGTCTTTTGCTAGGGGTATCGCTAACCTAGGGGCGTGGATTATTATTTGTCCTTCCTTTGCGTCCCCAACCATGACCTCAGCCTGTCCTTGCCATGTCGATGCTTCCTTCTATCTGTTCACAGGACAAATAGTACTGAGTCAGGATGAAATCGTCTTCCAACCAAATTCCCATAAACTCTGGTGTTTTCTGTCTGTCTTTTGTGTCTTGTCTATGCATGCATTCCCTTATTCCCAAATATCCCAGTGGGTTATGCCGTCCCTTCTCCCTATTCCCCCTTGCCTTCTTCTCACTCAAGTTTCTACTGCCAGTCTCTCTGTCACTTCCTTGGTCTCTCCCTTTAGTTTTGTTTTCCCCTGCTCGAGGCTTCCCTAGCATGGAAAACCCATGAGTCTGCCTATCAAAATTCTCTGAATTCTCTCCCCTCCTCCCTTGTATTCTGGCTCCCTTCCCTTTCTTTTCAATGATCCCCCCTTGGGAGGTCTTTTCCTTCTTTCTAGAATTACCGCCCGATTCACCTTCCCACGCTCGCTCTCTTCCATGACTCAAGTTTCCCTCCCCTATCGGGACTCCCTGCCTGGTTAATCTTTCCAGACTATCCAACCTCTCATCCTCCCTATCACTCTCTTTGTCACCCTTTATGTCCATGTCTCTGGGCTCAGCCTGCCTCTTCCTGTCCATATCTATATCCCCTCCCTTATCTTGCCTCAGAGCCGAACTACCAGGCTCTTCCTTCCCCTGAGCCCCATATTGATTACATAACAGAATCTCCTCACCTAATCTTGCTTTATCCCTCATACCCCTAGTTTTAATCCCCCCAAACATTCTGCAATTGGCTATTCGAATTATAGAGTATAGGCAATATCCATACCCGAAATTTCGTTTCCTAAACTTTGGCTAATTGCTTGTCTTCCTCGTCCCGCTCCTTCATCTTTTCTCTCTCCCTCTAACCTTCCTTTCTGTCTTACTCCCCCTTTCATACCTCCTACCACCACCTTGTTGTCCCATCCTTCCTTCATCGACGTCCTTCCCACCTCTCCTCATCTTGACATTCCTTATGCCACTTCTCTCAACCATTCGGTGGTACCTCTCCACGTTCTTCCTTTCGCTCATGCGAGCTATAGTGAGCAGTCCTCACTCCAACCATCTTTTGACATTTCCATTATGGCTCTTTACTTCCTACATCACCCCGATCAGGGGCCTATTAAACTCCTTGTGATTTCTATTATGTCTTTTCTTCATATTTAGTTAATATTTCATTTAGTGGGTCCATTCTGATATCTCTTGGGTGTATAGGCCAAGTTTGTTCCATATGTCCCGATTGTGGGTCACTTCCCCAATTGGCTAGGAAATTGGCCGCTTTATTTCCTTCTATTTTAACGTGTTTGATTATTAAGTAATCAAATCGTTTCATGATTTCCCCCAATTCTTGTATGAGACTTGATGTTCTCCGGCTATGGAAAATCATGTCCCAGGTCGTTCCATTATATAGTTTTCTCACCATGTTAATTACCATTAATGAATCCCCTTCCACTTCTAATTGTTTGTACCCGAGCTTGACAACTATTCTCATCCCTTGTCTAGCTGCCATGAGCTCTGCTTCATTGTTGCTCATCATGCCTCCATAAGCCGCGTACAATAGAGGAGTCCTGCCCTGGCTATCTCTGAAGATGCCACCTATCCCTGCATTACCTAGATTTCCTTTGGAGGCTCCATCAAAGTTTAATTTGATGAAGCCTTCTGCTAGTCTACTACACTTCTGGGACAATGTCGCTCTCATTCTCGTTTTTTTCCATGCATTCGCTCCCACCATCTCCTTGGTTACGTTAAGACTTTTTAGGATACTAGTTTCCTGCGGCAAGGTCTCCCAGTCTTCTTGCTTCCATTCTTATGCTAGTATGGTTTCTCTTATATGTTCAATTACTCCTCCCCATACCTTCTCCGGTGTAAATGTTTCATTCATGAAGATCCTTCTGTTCCTTTCCTTCCATATCATCCATAGATTGAACCCTACAGCTAGCCCCCATGCTCTATTTAGGACCGGACTGATAAAGTGACCACGTCCCCATTGTTGAACCGTCTCTTTTATGCTCTGAGGATTCCTATTCGTCCTTCCGAAGACCTCATAGATAACTCTCCACTGTCTTTGTGCAAACTGACATGAGTTCAGTATGTGTTCTATATTTTCAATTTCCTGCTTGCACAAGTCATAGTGGGCTGGTCCCTGCATCCCTTTTCTTTGTAATTGATCCCATGTCAAGGTTATACCTTTGCATGTTAACCAAAGAAAGTGGGCCACTTTCAGCCACCATTTACTCGTCCAAATTTGTTTCCACAAGTGTTGGTTTCCGTCTTGTTCCTTCTCGGCCTTTAGATCATATGCCTCCTCTACCATGAAACTATCTTTCATTATGTAACCCCATCTCAAGATGTCTGGTCCTACTCTGATTGGAATCTTCCACGTTTCCATTTCTTTCATATAGATATGTCTCTGATCTTCATCAATATTTTGACCCCATTCTTCTAGGCTTTTCCAAACTCTCCAACTCTCCTCACTGTTTTCTTTCTTCCAATAATCCTTCACTCTATTTAATCCTGCATCTTTTGGATACTGTAGAATATTTCTAAGTTCTTGATTTCCATTTAATTTATCTCGTTGTTGCCATCCTTCATCCCAAAAATTTGTTGTTTTACCATTTCTTATTTCCTAGAAGGCATTGTTTGTGATGATATCCCTGTTCTCACTGGCCAAGTTCTAGATATCATATTCTCTCCGTTTATCTATGTTTCTCAAGATGTCCTCAATTCTTCCTGGCATGTTATACTTCTTGGTCCATATTCGTTTCCAGAGGTCCCCTCCTCTAGTCGTCCACCTCCACCATAACTTGGCTCCCATAATTTGGTTGATGAGGTATGGGTCCTTCAATCCTAGGCCTCCTTCCTCCTCCTTTCTAGTCATCCCTTTCCATGACACTAACGTCCAATTTTTTTGCTGTTGAGAACCTCCTCATATAGATTTCTTCAATATTTCTGCCATTTTGGAACATGCTCCTTTCGGTGCTGCAATCCTCGATAATTGGTAGATTGGTATGGATTGCAGGACAACTTTTACTAATACTATTCTTCCTGCCAGGTTTAGAGATCTAAACTCCCATTTGGCTATCATGTCTTGCATCTTCTGTATAGTGTGCTTCCAGTGTACAATTTTCAAGGAGTTGATTGTCAAAGGTATGCCTAGATATTTAGTTGGAATCTCCCCTTCTCTAAAACCCATCATTCTTGATAAATAATATTTAACATTTCCAGTTGTGTTAAAGAAGTAAGCGCATGATTTCTCATTGTTAATTTGTGTGCCTGAGGCTTCCATAAACAGATCTAGAATGTTCTTCATTCTTTTGACTTCACTAAGAAACACATTACAGAATAACATAATGTCATCCACGAACTGCTGATGGGTGATCGGGAGCTCATTTCCCAATGCCCTTATCCCTTTGATTTTATCCTCCTGTACTTCCTTTTTGATGTATCTTCCTAGACCTTTAGCTGCTATAATAAAAAGGAAGGGTGATAGGGAGTCTCCCTGTCTTAACCCTCTTTTGGCATTGAAGGTGGATGTCGGGGTTCCATTTAGGAGTATTGAAAAGATCGGGGTAGATATCATAGCTTAAATCCAATCTATCCATCTTCTGCAAAACCCAAAAGCTTCCATTACTTTCCTTAGGTACTCCCAGTTTAATCTATCATAGGCTTTGAATAGATCCAATTTAATCATCACCCCTGCCATCTTTTTGGATTTTAATGAGTGTACCACTTCCTAGGATACAATCAATCCATCTAGAATCTGTCTACCCTCTACAAAGCCTATTTGCTCAGGTGATATAATACTAGAAAGAATCGGTTTCAGTCTCTTAGCTATTAATGTAGAGATAATTTTATAGATAACATTACACAATGCAATCGGTCTAAACCCCTGTGGTTCATTAGACTTAGAGGATTTAGGTATGAGGGAAAGAAGGGTAGCGTTTAGACCTGGACATACCTTTTGGTTGCTTCTGGATTCTTCACCACGGCTACAATGGCATTGCCTATAAATTTCCAGGCTGCTTGGTAGAATTCCGCCGTAAATCCATCCGGTCCTGAGGCCTTGTTTTTCTTTAGCCCTTTCACCACTTCCTCGACCTCCTCTATCGTGACTGCTCTCATACTCACAAGGTTTTGCTCTCTAGTGATTATCTTAGGGATCTCATTGCATATTTTGATCATTGCCGTTTGTCATTCCTCTTGAGGTTCCATTAGGAGGTCTTTAAAATACCGCACCTGGGTTTCCTCCATTTCCTCATGCTGGGTTTGTCTTTCACCAGCTTCATTTTTCAAAGAGAAGACTTTGTTTCTCTGCGTGTGTTGTATCATTGCTTTATGGAAAAATTTAGTGTTCCTTTCTCCCTCTCTCAACCAGTTCACTCTTGACTTATGTCACCATAAGATCTCTTCCTGTTTCCTTCGTTCTCTATTTGGCTGACCAATTTGCCTTCTTCTGCTACTAATTCGGGGCTTCTCCCTTCCCTTATAATTTCTTGTTGGATTTCTTCCATCCTTTTAGTTAACTGTTGTTGGTCCTTCATTATGTTTCCAAATTCCTGTTGGTTCCATTTCTTGATTTTTTGCTTTATTTCCTTTAGTTTGTGTTGGAACGTTTACATTCTATTCCTACCCCTTTGTTCACTCCGTGTCCACCATTCCTCTACCTTGCTTATGAATTTAGGGTCCCTTAGCCAGAACACTTCAAATCTAAATGGTCACTTTTTAGGGCTAGCTTTGAGTTCAATTTCCAATCTCACCAGCCAGTGATCCGATCCCATCCCAGGTAGTATCATTGCTTCCATGAAAATATCTCTACTTACTATCTCCTCTGATATTAAAAATCTATCGAGTCTTGATGCGATTTGATGTCTGCCTCCTCTTCTACTATTCCAGGTATGAATTCCATTAGTAGTTGTGATATCCACTAATCTTTGATCATTTATGGTATCCCCAAACATCTCCATGTTTGCATCCACCCTATGCACTCCGCCTCTTTTCTCAATTAGTGATTTGATCATATTAAAATCCCCTCCTATTATCCATGGAATAATATGATACAATCCTCTCACTTTGTCATGTTGTTAATGAAGTTTTTCCTTTCTCCTGGGATATGTGGACCATAGGCTCTTGAGAATAGGACCCATTCTTTGGATCCATTGTGTCTATATTTTCCAGATAGTATTCTTTGAATACTTGTCTAGCCCTCGAATCTGACTTCCTCTGGATTCGAGAGTATTGCCAATCCTCCTGCGCTTCCAACAGCATCTTGTCCTACTATCTCATACCTTGGTTTGAAGTTTCCCATGATCTCCTTCGTCTTTATTTCATTAATCTTGGTTTCTTGTAGTAACATAACACTGGGCTTATCTTTCCGCAATTTTTCTTTAAGATATCGTTGTTTCCCCTTACTTTTCAAACCCCTTATATTCCAAGTCATGATTATCATTTCAATAATTTGGTTGGTTGGTGGAATACCTCTAATAATGTCACCACTCATCCTAAATTAACGAGCATTTCTCCTACCATTTGGATGGATTCACTCATGGATCTTCTACCCCTTTTTCTTCCTTCTTTGCCCGATGCTCCTGTTTCCGATCCTTGTTCTCCTTGTGATCCAAGATGATCTAGTTGATTTACCACTATCGTTACTGATTTTAATTTGTAGTGTTGAAACATTTCTTTGTAGAATTGTTTTTGTTCTTCAGGGATGAACGTCTCATCCAAGTGCCGCCACTCCTGTAGTAGTCTTTTCATTACTTGTTCCTCCTCGCTATAAGTTTCCTTCTGTGTGTCTATCTCCATCTAGTTTTTCTCTATGTGTTCTTTGTTAATTTCCCCTTCTCTTTCTTCCACTGTTGTTATCGTTACCTACTGTTTCCCTTTTTCTTTCTGCTTTGGTTCATCTCCTCCATTTCCTCCTCTTGTAGAATTGCAAATTTATCTTGGTTTGCCTTTCCTTCTCCTTTTGAGGACTCTTGTGGATACCCGACGGCTTTTTATTCATTTTTCTTCTGTGGGCCTCCTGGAAGCCTCCTTCCATTTCCTTACTCAGTTCTTCATCTTTCTTATTTCCCTGGGTATTCTCTGGAATATTCAAGGGGCAGGATCTAAATAGTTGACCATATTCATGACATCTACTACACCTGAATGGTATATGCTCATAATCCAGTGGTTGTTGCCGTACTTCATCATGATACTCTACTTCTATGCAATTAGGGGGAGGTTCTGTGATGTTCATGTAAACACATATCCAGGCATAAGAAGTGTATCTTCCTTTTCCTATTGTATCCGCCACTTTGACGAAGGTTCCAATCGAGTTACCTATCCCTTCCAAAAATTTTGGGCTCTAGAAATCCATTGGAAGGCCAAACAACCGAACCCAGATTGGCACCACCAGCATTTTTTCCTGATCTGGGTTATAACACTCTTCCCAGTTCTGCATGAATAAGCCAACGTTATTAAAGAAATATGGCCCCTCCTCAAAGACCTTCTATTTGTCTGCTAGATGAGCAAAAACTACTGAGAAGAATCATTTTGCTCCTAGTTTCAGGTCTATATGTCCTTTGGGTTGCCAGAGCTATTGGATCCATTTAATCAGTTCTTTCTCTGTTGGCCAAACTCCTTTGAATTTATAGATCAGCATGTGATCCTTCATATACTCCCTGTACTCTTCTAGTTTTTGTTAGGAACGACAAACCTGGGTTTTTTAACTGCTCTAGGTAGGCATTTACCTCCCAACCCTACCTGCCAAAGCGCTCCCATGACGGGTGTATTACTATGTTTTCCTTGTGTTCCGTTAGGCCCATTTTTGCTCGCTTGCCCTGTTGTAACGTTCTTATAAGAGGGGGTCGCCTCCCTCCTCCCCCTCACCCCCCACCCCAGGCTCATCCTACCTGCGGCAGGCCTCACCTCCCTCCCTACGCCTCGAACTTCGATCAACTGCCATATTGTTTTGTCAAGATCTGCCAATACCCCTACCCTCTGGTGCTATAGCAGGTTTGCCACGACAAACTTACTTCAAACACTAACCCATGATCCTACACTCTCAGCCATCAAAATCCTTTTTCATCTTCTTTTAATTATGTATTTTATACTTGATTTGTTAATAAATAATCATGCATTTCTTTTTTCCTTTTTTGTTTTTATATCTCTAATTTAAGTATTGTGACACAATACCACTTCAGTTTGCTTCACCAATAAAAAATCAACCTTTAATATATTAAAAAATATATATATCAAGTAAAAAAAAAATAAATATTGAATTAATTAAATCATATTTTTATTTTATTTATTAATTTTTTCCTATTTCCTTATTTTAATATTCTTTAATTATTTTCAAATCACTACTTTGGTTATTTAAGAATGAATAAATTTAAATTACCAATAAAATTATATATATTATATATTACAATATATAAATAACTTTTAAATTATTTTTTTTACTGATATATAGATCTTAGACTCTTTTTTTAAACTTTTAAAATTATATATATATATAGTATATATATATATATATATATATATATATATATAATTATAATATTATATGTATTATTTATTTGTAATTTTTTGATCTTAGATATTTCTTTTAAATTTATATATATCTTTGTAATTTTTATATAATCTTTGTAATTGTATCTTTATCTCTAGTAAAATATTATGATTACACAATTTTTTATAAATAATATAAATATTTTATTCATAAACTTTGGGATAATCCATAAGTACAAAAAAATTATGGAAAAATTTGTACATTCATTTCATTAAAATAAATAATAACAATAATAATAATTATTATTATTAAT
This sequence comes from Pinus taeda, assembly GCA_000404065.3. NCBI lineage: Eukaryota > Viridiplantae > Streptophyta > Pinopsida > Pinales > Pinaceae > Pinus > Pinus taeda. The sequence continues at coordinate 104,003 of APFE030385618.1, forward strand.
TATACACTTTTCTGATAAATTTTATTGGGAGATATTTTTGACCTATTGTGATAAGGTTTTAATTTCCCAAATTCCGTGGAGTTTCAACTCTGATAAGTCATAAATTCCTAATATATTTTTTTCACTTGCTATTAAATAAACTTTTAGTACTCTAATGATAACAACTAAATTTAATCTTAAACATTACCAAATTACTCTAACTACTAACTGATACACCATAACTTCGAAAAACATAAAAATACCCCATACTAAATATTTTCAAAAATTAATTTAATAAATTGAATTATCAACTCAAGGCATCTTGAATCCATCAACATCAACTGCAAGAAGATACCGCTCACCAACCATTACGTTAGTGAACTAAGATTTTCTGTCTCCGTGTGGAGGCCAATGAAAGATCGCTGATAGAAGGGCCCCCTCTCTTCTACAAGTCTGTCCGGCACTTTGTATCCCCTTTAACAAAAAAATGTTCTTCATTGAGCTCAGTTGTATTGACATCAACTCTTAAATCTCAATAATTTTTTTACGCATAAATCAATATGCACAAAAGTAGCAAAACATTTTCTTTTATTGTCAGCACAACATTTTTGGTTTACGTCCCATTGATATAAGCGTTAAGTTCTAATTCACTGCATTCCCAAGTTTTTTATTTGTACTATCGCTACGTTACGTTCGCCACAACGATATCAAATGAAAGCATTTCATGTTAATGAATTTGCATTCAATGCTTCATACCCAATAAAGTTGGGGACTGATTTTGATGTGGCAGTTCAGCATGTTCAATATAAACAAAGACCGCCATCAAATCTCATTTGGTCTGTGCGGCCCAACATGTGGGCAATTGCTAAATGTGCGACGATAGGAATTTAAAAAACTGCGCGGGGGTGTTATATGGTGTTAAACGCTGCCTATGTCAGCGAGCATTAAAATTCCTATGGTAGTACAAATAGGAGTCGCCCAACATGTGAGCTGCGACAACAGAATAAAAAGGGATTCGATAAATAAATATTGGCATATCTCTTTTGTAGTTATCATATGATTCACAATGATCCAACTCAACTTGTACAATTGAAGGTGTAGTTATGAAATAGTTGGGTAATTGTGATAAAATGTATGATAAAAGCGTTTAGATTGTGGATGTAGTTACATTTTCTTCAACACTCTCTCTTAACTAAGGAGGTATTCATAAACCATTACAAGGTGTTTGGTCATTTTCAATATGAAGAATTCACATAATAGAAATCGGATTGGCAATCCATCTGTTATAGTATCATAGTATCCAACATTGTTTCCACAACAAGGCCTTGACTAACAATTCTATCTTTCGATAGATCGGAGGACAATGTTGGTGAGGCCAATGATTATAGACACATTCATCATTGTCTCTCAAGGTACATACCCACCCGAGTGTTCACAAAGTATGACCTTCTAAGACTATTCTTATCTTGGATTCTCATCCTTCAAAGAATATCAATCCTCTTGCCTACTCTTATCTTAGATTCCCCACACATCCTCAAAGAGCATCAGATGTCAATGATTACCCAATCCTCCATTCTTTCTTCCCAAGTGAAGACAAGAATGTTTTGTCTATCTCTCCCTATCAACTAGGGAAGATATGCCCATTCATGTGAAGGAATTTATCGAGGCTCCCTCTAACAAGGGACTTTCCCTAGATCCGTCTTAATTAGGGACTTATCAAAGCTCCCTCTTAACCAGGGACTCTCCTTTTCATCAACAACTTCTTCTTCATGGGTCCTTCATCTACTTGACCAATTTTTGATGTCATGAAATTTAGTCGAGCTTCTTCCTTGTAGGGCATTACCCATCCATCACTTTACTTGTTGGTTTGTCATGTCATTCCTTTCTTCATGTAAAGTGGCCTTCTTGGTACATATTTGGAACCTTCTTCATATGGCTACTTCTTTCTCATAATGCTTCTTTAAGGAATTTCCATCCTCCACATGAATGCTAGTCGTACTTGCATTTACAACTCTTGTTTCAGTAGCCCTACATGACCCTATCTGGATATTACTCAAGAAAAATCAAAATATAACATTAATTCAAATAGTACCTTTCTATATGGATCTTCATCATGACATCTTCCTATACGTATCAACATCTTGCATACACGTTGACACATCTCCTAAAGATATTCATTGTTAAGGGTCTCCATATTTTTCAGACTTTCATTAGAGTCTTCATATCTTTCCACGATATTTCCTAGTCAAATATTCTTGGTCTTTTGGATGTTGATTGCCTTCATCATGGTTGCATATCTCGTAATCTATTCCTTCCTTACATATTCCATTCCCAAGAACTTGCAATCAGATTTCCTTAATTGTAGTCAACCATCACATACTTCATATGAGGACATATTATGTTGATTTCATCTGGTGTGACTCATGCTTTTATGCATCTTCTTAGAGGAGGATATTTCCTTTCTTCAATCACGCTTCTCAAGATAGAAGTAGTGATCCATATTACTTGCAACCATATGACATGACATTATAATATTAAACACAAACATACATACCTTATTTATCTTTAGGTCATCTAGGCCTCTTTCAGCAGCTTCCTTGATTGAAGTGTCTTCAACCTCTTGATCTATTTCATCTCTTATGTCATCGTACCATCATCCATGAACTCCAGAAGTTGGAGTTCGTAATGAAACACTTGCTTCCTCTCTAGATTAGGGAATCCTCTTATGAGGATTCCATCAAAGAATCTTAAGGATCTTGCATATCCCCATTTGGAAGATGTTTCCTTTTTGACTTGATGTATGATGAGCCTTGTCCTGGATGACTTCGTTCTTTCCTACAATGTCCAATCAGGTTCCCAAGAGCTATATCCTTCATGTTTGATTGTCATTGATTTTGTTCCTTCTGTCCTTCATGATTCCCATGGTGATGTCACGAGCTCTTGTTTCTCATGCTTTCATCATGCCACAATGCATCTTATTATTTATCATGGTCATATCTATAACAAAATATTTAGAAGCTTATGATAAGATCCTTTTGTGAGGGTGCCATCTCAATCATAGTAGAGATATGTTACTCCATCTTTCCTTGGTCCTTTTCTTCAGCTTCCTTCATCTTTCCGGTGATATGAGCTTTCTTTCCATAATATTGAATCTTAGCTATATTGTTATGTCTTGTTTGATAACCAAACTTCCCTTTCCTTTGTGCAAGTATTTGAGTCCTTTAACCTTCAACACTTTTTCCCTCAACTTGTCTTTTTCTATAGACTAGCATAGAGACCACAAGTTGTCGAATGAGGTAAATTTAATGCATTTAAAAACAATGATGATTATCTTCTTATAGTCTCTCCTAGATCTGCCAATTGAGATCTTATAAAGATATCCCTTCATTCTTTGATACCTTCAATTTTGTGTAGATCAGGTCTAAGTGATATGACCTTCTTTACTACGTTCTTAGCGAATATATCTTCTAGTATTTCATATATCTCTTTGATGTCTCCTCTTCTACATAGAGATGAGATGACCTTTGACTGATTTCATAGAGAATACTATGAGTTCCTTGATCCTTTTCCATGAATTCAAACAATGCTTGACCTTGAGAGACATTTCCATAGATATCAATGACTTCTCTTTCAGGGACTATATCTATCCTCCTTTCTTATGCAAAGAATTTCAATGACCCAACCAATTTATAATTTCCTTGCAAACACAAAGTCATTTAACCAAACTTGATTATAGAATGAAAGATCTACTTACTTGGCAAGCGTAGATGAAATCTTCACCTTGATTTTGTTGAAAGTGGTTGAAGCAAATGCATTGATGCTTCCTTCGGATGAGGTCCTTGTAGTAATGATAGGAGGCTTGGCATCTTGCCTTAAATATACTTCGAATTATACATATGATCCTTATGATTAAAATATTGTTGATATGCTTGAGATGGTATTGTATTGCTATCACACAAGTGGGCTATAGAACCTTGTAGCATTTTATCAAAGTTGTAGCATCATGTAGAACCATAAAGCATCAATGTCACTTGCTATGATCATGACCTTATAGTACCGAGACCTATTACTTAGTATTATATGGACAACGAGATCCCAACGACATATCACCAAGATTATTACCATGAAATTACACAAGAATCTTTTAGATATGGATCCAAACTAGTCTCACTATAGTATTGAATTATCTTGCTATTGTAGACAGTTTCCTTGATTATAGGGACAAAAGCCCTTGCCGTTGTAAACTGTTGTTGTATATTGATTCTTCAATTTTTTATGTAGATCTTGATCCTGATGCTTCATCTTCTATGTGTTCCTAAGATTCCCTTCCTTGATGTGCCACCTTAGCTCTCATACCATGTTTAAGAATCTAGGGCATCAAGGTTATGGAGGGATTCTTCTAACGACGATGACAATTTGTGATGTACCTTTTACTTTTCTTATTAGCACAATATTATCTTATTATTATTAGTGTGTGTTCTCTTACTTCATCAAACAGTTACCAAAACAAAAGGAGACAGGAACACAAGATATTGGCTCTCATCTACGACAAATCCTCTCTCTCCTAAGGAGGAAAACCCTTCTGCAAATTTCTCTTATTTAAGCATCAATTGACAAATGCCAAACCCTAGACCCTTGACAAGAAGATCCTCCAAGCACAAGTCAAGCCTTTCCATTTGAACCGAGATCAATTCCTCCTATTACACCTTGAACTTCTTCTTTGTCCTCCTTCAAGTGATTGATTTGTTGCAGTAACCCTAGTTATGCATACCCTAGGAGAAACACTCTTCCTTATTGTTATTCACTTGAGGTGGAGCCTTCTTTAATTGGAGAGAAAACCTTATTCTTGACTCAGCAAGATCTCTTCCTTACTATAGTGTTGACGGTGTTGGACCCACGAACATTTAGGGGATCTGCCCAGTATCAAGTCACAACTAGACCTCACACTGTTTGGTGTAGGAGTCCCATCTGGTATGATGGCCTGGTTGCCATTATCTTAGATATTTTCCTTAGCTATTATTGTTCAACACATGAGAGTGTTATGCTTGTAACTTCAAGAAAGCGAGGTGAGTGTGTCTGGTGAGTGCGTAATGTAACTCTGTGTCTGGGTTCTCTTACTATTAAAAGGGGGAGGTAAAGTGAGCCTCTTGATGAAAGGGAATAGTCCCAACCCAGGAAGAAACACACATGAAAAACAAAGGTCTTTCCAGCATCTAGTGAAATAGTCCACAACAGATGTGGCAGTCATGAAAACCAAAGTTCAAGGGAAAACACATACAATGTCCAGCAGAATAGTCCACATGGGGGTGATGGTCATTAAAACCAAGAAAACACAAAGATGGTTTATCTAATGTCTAGTGGAGTAGTCCACACAGATGAGACAACAATGATAAAAGATACAACACATCTTCAACAATATGAGTACTAAAATAACCGAAGTAGTTCAACTATCTTAGTACATGTTAAGTAAAGATGCATTACAAACATTTAAAGAATAGTCTTACAAACAAATACAAAACATGCGTGAAAACATGCTAGCCTGAGACATGATTCTAAATTAAGAAAAAGGTCCAATACATATTTGTACACCATACATCATTGGTCCTAGTAGTGGGACATTGGAGCCACTCCTCGCTCCTCAAAGAATAGAGTACAAAATCTCAAGGCTATGTGAGAGGAGCCAAGGTGAAAATTATTTTTCTCATACAATGAAGGGGTATAAATAGCCCACACATAGCCAAGGGGGTATAACTGACCCTTGTGACTCTTCGACTTCCCTCATGACTATTTGACTTCCTATGACTTTTCAACTTTACATGACTCTTCGATTTCATATATGGGTCTCTTGTAATTCCACTTTATATTACATTGATTACAACAAGTATGACCCATAGTAGTGATGTGGCCAAGACAACTCATGACATAACTCAACATGACACTACTAACATGTACTGGCTGACTGTGGTGTCTGTGTCGAGTTGTTGTGCTCCTAAGTGATGATATGCTCTTGGTGTAACATGTCTTCACCCCTGCAAGGAAAAATCTGCGGGGTCTTTGATGGTCTTGGTCTTTGTTTGATGGTGCATGTGAATGTGTCCCTTTTGCTTACTTGCTAGATATGCTTCACGTGTTCGTTCAACCACGAGGAATTCTTATAGCATGCAACTCTTTTCCATCCCATTCGTTGTTGCGCCATGTTTCTTTGATGTACCTGTTCCTACAATCACTCATGATGGGATGACATCAAATCCAAAAATCTCCTACCTATCATGATGCATTGTTTTCCATTTCGGTACAGGTGATTGGGAGAGGGACAAGGCACTCAGACTGTGGGAGCATAGCACAGGCCGGGATGTGAGGCTCCGAAGCACTATTGGGAAAAACTACCCAGATGTCACTGACAAACAAATTTTCACAATCCAAGACAACAATGACAGCTACGGGGAAAAACCCAGGTGGGATGTCAAACTACGCAATTTCCGGGAGGAAGGCAGGGAGGGTGTCGAGGTGCTGCTGGGCCAATCTGCGTAATTTTATAAAGGAGAATTGGGCAGGTCATCCAGCTAGGATCTGTGCAATTTCCCCGGGGAAGACAGTGCAAGCAGCAAGGGGCACTAGTAGAAAAATGTGCACAGTTTTCGAGAGGAGCACAAAGTCAAGCTGCGAGAGCTGCTGGTCAAAATTGTGCATTCCTGAAAGATAGTCCAGGCCCAGACAATTTTGCGTAGTTTCTGAGCTGGTTTCAAAGTGGGGAAGAAGGGTTGGTTAGGACAACTCTGCGCAATTCCTGAGCTGGTTGCAGAGTGGGGAAGAAGGGCTAGCAGGGCAGGACATCTCTACAAAATTCCTCAACTAGTTGCAGAGTGGGAAAGAAGGGTTAGCAGGGCAAGACATCTCTGCACAATTCCTGGGCTGGTTGCAAGTGGGAAGGAAGGGCAGGACTAGACAACTTTGCACAATTCCTAGGTTGGTTGCAGAGAAGGTAAGATGGGCAGGGCACGACAACTTTGCGCAATCTAGTTCCTGCACGAACACATTGTACAGCCTAATTATTTATGTATGTCAGAGGCGTTGCACTCACTCTTGTTCGGTAACGAATGCGAGGACCGAAGCCCAGTGACCAATATGTACTGCTTGCGCTCCCCGGGATTATTGGACCAACCTCTCGGCCCGGACGAAAATAGTAGGGTGGCTTCTCAAAAAAAAGATTCAAGTAGGAAGCGGCACCTGCCTTTCCCAAAGTACCATGGGTTGGAGCTTAGTTCAGCCCAGGGTCACAACTTAAGTTCTTTCTTTGGTTGACCAACGAGAGGCTTGATGGGAGACCTTGTGGGTGGATCGGCTTCTAGGACAACTTCTGCGTAGTTCTGGGAGTCAGTCAGCTAGCTCATTTCCATAATTGCACAGAGCGGGCTACCTGGAGGACGACCTCAAGCTCTGCGCAGTTCTAGGCAGTGGTGCAAGGTCACTGAGATTGGGTCTAGTTGACAGAGGGTTGTCCGGTCGACATATTTTCAGGAAAATTAACTAAGTGTGAAATAAAGTGTACTCGTACAGACACGAAAATGTGATCACACACTTAGCATGACTCAACAAGACACCTCGAGCCAACAAGACAACATGTGCTCAGTGAGCCTGACTTGAAGGTTGAGAGCAATTGCGACGACACTTGTGCGGCAATGTTTACGACTTATTGTGTGAGTGAAAACGATGTCCACATAGTGAAAACAACTCATACACACAAAGACAAACCTTCAAAATGCTAGAACAGACTCACAAGCATGACATAGCGATCAACATGCCAAAATACGACTGGTGATCGATAAAGCGAAGAGGGTGTGAAAACTTAACAAGAGCTCATGGGATGAGCCCAAGTGTTTGTGACCATCAAGGGAAAAACCAAGGAAGGCTCTGAAATTTAGATACAGGCCAAAATTTTGGAGGGTGTTGCAGCCACTACAACATATAGTTACACATCTGAGATGGCAGCAGTCTGGTCTTTTTCCTTCGTACGTGTGGGAGGATATCTTCACGAATTGATGCTATACTTGTCCCTTTTCTGTCTCTATAAGTGTCTCTTTCTTTGCTTGATGAGGATGACTAATTAGTGGCCTTCCACTAGCTCAACTGAAAATCTTCTTATAACTGTGATGGTTGATCTGATATAGTTGCAAAATGGACCCTTCCTCTTCGCACGTGTGACATATATCTGTCTCTAGATCAGTCCCCCAACTTTGGGTGGGATGCTCCTCCTTACTCGCTGAAATAGAGACCCTTCTCTTGCTTTTTTGCACCTCTTCTCTTCCTTTATTTCAGAGATTACTTGATTCCTCTTTGGTGAGGTCGAATGGCCCTATATATAGGAGCATGTCCCTCCTTTTGGGCCAACTTGATGTAGTGAGGCTAACTTGTCCTTAAAATTCTGAATTGCTTCTTTTGTTGAGGTCGACATATGGAGGAGGCTCATGACATTGCTTGGCAGTCATTCTTTGACTCTGATACATAGATTTTCATGTCGTAACATGCCCACATGGGTCTTTGACAATTACATTGACTTTTTGACTTTCCTAGAAGCACTTAAACATGTGTTTGACCTATGCAATGAGAAAGAAACTCATTTTTACAATTTACAAAAATAATAATTCTTTCTTTTACAAGTACAAAGATAAAAATTACATTTATGAAGACTGAACCTAGCTACACTTACTTCAACATAGTGTGTATGCAATAAATAACTTAGAGTTATAGTTTATCCTTCATTTAATCTTGTATTATACACTTGCTAATAAAAGGATAACTAGTCCCATTATATTAGACATAACCACCGCTTAAATCGATATAGATCTAAGTTAGAAATCATGACTTCATGGATTTCCCCAGTTAGAAATCTTGACTTCATGGATTTCCCCAAATGTTGATAAGGACAATTTTCCTAATCAACACCGCCGAATAAAACAAATATGTGATGTCAATGTTTTCCAATGTTTTATATAGGAAGATTCAGTCTGATGTACCATTAATAGTAGGATCTTCCATTTTGTAGTCCTATCGGGGTGTCTTTACGCCCTTTTAGTGCAAATGCAAGTATATATCTTCGTAACTATTATTCTTTATCTTAAAATATTTATGATTACACAACTTGTTATAAATAATAATAAATTTTATTCATAAGCATTAGGATCACTGATAAGTATAAAAAATTGATAGAAAGTTTGTTATATTTTATCTTATTAAAATTAATAATAATAATAATATTTTTATATTTGGTTTTAAATTTTATTGGGATATATTTTTTTACTTCTTGTGATAAGGCTTTAATTTTCCTAGTTTTCTGGTCTCAACTCACTTTTTAATAAACGTTTGCTGTCTTAAGCTTTAATTTCCCTGACTTTTTGGGGTCTCAACTTAATGTTTAATAAACTTTCGGTATTACACGAGTAACAATTGATTTTGGGCCTTGCCCAAATAGGTTAGAGACCAATACACAACGATTTAGAAAAAAATAAAAATATCAATATTAAATATTTTCAAAAATTGATTTAATAAATTGAATTATCAAGCATCTTGAATCCATCAACATCAACGGCAACAAGCTCAAGAAGATCCTGCTCACGAACCATGACGTCAGTGAACTAAGATTTTCTGACTCGGTCCGGAGGCGAATGAACGATCGCTGATAGAAGGGAGCCCTCTCTTCGAGAAGTCTGTCTGGCACTTTATATCCGATTTAGTAAAATTTGTTCTTCATTGAGGTAAGTTGTATTGACTACAGCTCTCACCTTAATTTCAATATTTTTTTACGCACACAGTAATATGCACAAAAGTAGCGAAACATTTGCTCTTCTTTTCGTGCATAGACTCCAATATGCACTAAATTAGCGCAACATTTTTGGTTTGCGTCCCATTGACATGAGCGTTAAGTTCTTATCGTGCACAAAATGAAATCATGGCGCTCATGATAGATTCAATGCGTAGTTTTAGGGGAGTTTTAAAGTTGATAACGCATTCCCAAGTTTCTGTACTGCTGCGACATTAAGTTCACCGCAGCGATAACAAACGAAAGTATTCAATGTGACTGATTTTGCAGCGATAACAGACGAAAGTATTCAATGTGACTGATTTTGCATTTAACGCTTCGTATGATCATGGTCGGCAACTGATTTTGATGTGGCAGTTCAGTCTGTTCAATATAAACCAAGACCGCCATCAAATCATACTTGGACTGTGCCGCCCAAATCATACTTGGTCTGTGAGCCCCGACAACAGAATCAAAAGGATTTAATAAATAAATATTGGCATATCTCTTTTTGCAATGATCATATGATTCACAATGATCCATCTCAACTTGTACAACTGAAGGTGCAGGTTATTAGATGTCGGTTATCTGACAAAATGTACAATAAGAGCATTTAGATTGTAGACGTACTGACTGTTGGCTAACATTATATCACTTTGCATTGAGCAAGTGTGGAAAAATACGTGAGTTTTATTAAAATCAAAGATAGCTACTGGATATTGGCTTGATAAAAATATTATTTAAATTGAAACTATATTTTAATTTTATTTTGAAGATTTAACATTATGAAACCATCTAGTGAAAGTGAAAATATGTTCCTTTATTATTAGATTTTTTTAAGTAGGGTGATTATTTTTTAATAATAATCGAGTCATTTTATATTGCCATGTACTAGTTATTGATTGTTGTCTTTACTATCTATTTCGTAAACTAAGCTATGCTGAGTTTTGTTACTTAGGGCAGGGAAAAAAGGGCAAAAACAAGAATAAAGGTTTCTCTCTGAGAAACTAATGTTTGTCTTCACTATCTATTGAAAGTTAATTTACGATAGGTTTTGTTACCTATGCAAGAAAATAAAGGGAAAAAAAAGAAAAAGATTCCCAAAAGAAAAGATTCCTCATTTACAAGAGGTTAAATTGCAACTATACTTGATATCAATTTTCATCATGGGACAAGGCTAGATATCATTAAAAGGCATATTACCTCATTGGAAGTAGCCTCAACAATGACCATAAAGTGTTTATGATTGTGAGTCTTAAAATTGTTTATGATTGATTAAGAGTTATTTTTCCTTAAAAATAACAAAACAAGATGGATCACTAACAAATTATTTCAGGTGGCATGTGTTAGGGTGGTTTGGATAAACTTGACTCACCCAAGTTTTGGGGCTCCATGTTTAGGAGAACCCACATTTTTTCATATGGTATTCATCTCTAATGTAGCTTATTTAAAGGCATAAGGACTTCATGTTAATGGGTATTCATCTCTAATGTAGAAGATTTAAAGGTAAAAGGACTCCATGTTAATGAGTCCTAGTGACCAATGTGATCCTAACAAAGGTGTTTCTAGACACCACCACTTCTCTAGGTTTAGTGATCCTAATAGCATTGTATTTTTTGGCTGATATTAAAGAAAGAAGATAGGCCACCAACAAATTAATGTAGTGTGATCTTTTCTAAATAAGAGTAAAAAACCAAAATAGACCACCACAAGTTATTTCACGGTGTTATGCTTATATATATATATATATATATATATATATATATATATATATATATATAACTTTAATGTCTATAAAAAGTAATTATAATATATAAGAAAATTAAAGTTAAAGTTTGTGGAAGTGTATATAATATATCTTTTATAGAATTGAAATTGTGATTTATAGAGGAGACATATTCTTAATTATTAGATGTTCTATTAATTTATGATGAAGATAATTAGCATTCACTAATATCCAGAAATGTAATTTGACTTTTTTTTTTTTTTTTTTTAACTAGGTTGGGGTTACTAGTGGGATGTTATCACCAAGATTGTGTGAAGCTTCGTCAAACTTGGACACCCCTTAGAATAGTTTAATTCCCCCCAAAAGGGCCCCCATCCTCAACTCCTCCCCACTAGATTTGACCATATAACCTAGTAAAAACTAAACCCCACACAAACCAATTACTCTACATCTCATAAGTTATAAATTAACTTATAGTCATTTTATTTTAAAATATTAAAAAATAACATTGTAAAAACTATACAAATTTGGTTAATATATACACATAAATTATACGAGCCTTGAACTTAACCATTTTGTAACTCATGAGTAACAACTTGCATTTTCCCTCTTCGGATGCAGGTTATGATTTTTTATTTTAAATTTTTTAACTATTTTTTTTAAATAAAAACATAAACGTCAATATCAATCCAATTATCTTTTTATATTTTTTATACGGAGGATGGAATGTCTCACAGCAGGGGATAGAACAATCTGACAAGCCAACCTCTTAGAAATACCATGCTACATTTTCATTGCCAATTTATGATAATCATGTATTACCATTCATGATAATCATGTATTTAGAAAAGCCATGCTACAGATTCGTATTTTGAGAAGAAATGTTCCTATCTTTCATGAAAATAATTATTATGAAGGTGTCTTCTCAAACTATTAGTGACCTGGATTACTAATCCATAATTTATGGTAAGAAGTTTCTTTGTGTGTTTCTGGTTGTCGTTCTCTATTTATCCATGAAGATCCCTTCAGCATAGTTAGTGCTCCATTAAAAAAAGCATGTTGAAAGAAATCATGTAAAAGGTTATATCAATGTAGTAAGATACCACAATTTCTAAATCTTACTAAAATAACAGTTTCAGGACAAAGAAAGCTAATATACATAGCAACAATGAATTAGAACTGGGTTGGTGAATCCCTGTAAATGAGAGGTTCTAGGGTTGAAAAACAATTTTTTCACTTGTATCTTTATAGTGTAATTGAGGAGAATACGGGTCGGACTCTTTGCAAATCGATTCCAAACATTAAAACTCCAAAACTTATTATTGAGGAGATCAAATATTATTGATGGAAAGACTCTCTCTTCCAAAACTTTGGCCATCTACACTTCACATATCTTTAATAAAAAAGTTTGTGTTCGGTTGACCATAACACACACTTCAAATTTATAGTGATTGCAATGGCCATTCCATTCTTATTGTGCATGTATTTTAGGTTATCCACATTGTTATCTTAAAATGTGATGTGAGGAAACTTATTATAATTGAATAATGTTTGAAGCACTAAGTGTGATCTGAATGGAAAATAACATCAACCCATGCTATTCATCGAGCGATCGAATTTACCCATAGTATTGTAAGTGGCATCCACTCATGATATTTATCCACTCATGGTACAGTAAATAAAACCACAAAGAAATTTTTTATTAAAACCGATAATAACTATAAACGCTACATTGTAGCATATACATCAAACTTCAGGCATGTGCTACGTCCTCCACAAAGCATTTTCTTGGGCCAAGTGGGAGAATTTATTTATTTATTTATTTTTTTTTTTTTCAGGAATGTTTTTGGGCGGCGAGTTTCCAAATCAGATCTGAAACATTTGGTACAAAATTTACAAAAACAAATACCAAATCTGGATTCTTTGCGAAAAAATACCAAACTTAAAAAAAAAAATCGGCTAAATCAGAGTCTGGACGAGGGAGATATCGCTGATTTAAAATCACCTATGTTGTAGATTTATTTATTTATTATTATTATTATTATTTATTTATTTTTATTTTTTCTGACGACAACCAACCAATTGACGATGACTCTCCTATAATTTTTTGCATTTTTTGTGCAAAATTTCAAAAGAATGATTGCAAATTTGAGTTCCTCTCGAAAAATAACCCAATTTAAAAAAAAAAATTGAATTGGAGTTCGAATATGGGAGATATCGCTGATTTAAAATCAACTATTTTTTCAGAACTTTTGTGATGGCAAAAAAAATTGCAGCGCGAATCAGAGATTCTTAGGTGTCCACATAAGGATTTCCAACACATGGGAAGATGCAAAATGATCCTTTGCTCCCAAAAATAGGTTATAATAAATTTTCTGAGTTATATTGAGCGAGTTATGTTCATTTTAATTCTGGAGCAACATTTAGAGCGGGTTCCCATTGGATACGTGCCCTACCACCCCACTTTAGTAGGCACTTGCTTCACATTCATTAGTTTCAACATAGCAGTATTCGGCTTGGGTCATTTGGAGACATGCCCTTCCACCCCAAGCCATGTAGGCACCTGCTACTTCATCAACAACCAACATCATGGTTATGGGTCAACTGCACAAAATCCTTGTCATCGAAGTCCATTTGCTAGGCCGCACATTGTTAGTATCACAGTTGGTCACAAGCATTACATGGTATATCTATCATTGGATCTTCTTTTGTCATGGTTATGGGTCATCCACAAACTCACACTTCATCGAAGTCCATTTGCTAGGCCGCACACTTTCAATATCACAGTTGGTCACAAGCATTGTAGGGTATTTCTATCCTCGGATCTTCGTTCATCATGGTTATGGGTCATCCACAAACCCACACTTCATCGAAGTCCATTTGCTAGGCTACACACTATCAGTATCATAGTTGGTCACAAGCATTACAGGTTATCTCTATCCTCGGATCTTCATTCATCATGGTTATGGGTTAACCACATAAAACCATTCTCTTTAGTGGTTCTTCATATTCAACAAAAGCTTCATAGGAGGGAACTTAACGCAATGGGGACCATTGCTTCTCAATGAGGGAGGAATAATCCGAATGGAAAATGGCATCAACCTATGGTATTCATCCACTCATGTTATTCATCCACCCATGAAATTCACCCATGGTATTGTAAGTGGCATCCACTCATGGTATTTATCCACCCATGGTATTGTGACATCAACCCATGGTATTCATTCACCTATGGAATTGACCCATGGTATTGTGTCATCCAACCGTGGTATTCATTCACCCATTGAATTGACCCATGGTATTGTGACATCCACCCATGGTATTCATTCACCCATGGAATGACCCATGGTATTGTAATTGAAAAATAATATAAGTAACAAGTCGCATTTTGTAAAAGGACAGATGGTTCGCCACAATGTAGCCTTTATAGTTATTATCAGTTTTAATAAAAAGTTTTTTTGTGGTTTTATTTACTATGTGTTCTGCCATTTTTTCTAGCATTGCAATTCTTCAGATCTTGGAGGCTTCCCCCATAAGATCCATTTCAATCTTTTAGATCTTAGGGGCCTCCCACTATAAATCACTATATGATCTTAAACCAGCACCATGGGCATGGTACTCTACACTAGACAAGTACCTTCAAACAGAGAGTTTCACAAGAGGAGGAGCTGATAGTAATTTGTAAATCAAGGATGATGGAGGTGAATTACTAATTGTTGTTGTGTACGTGAATGATATTATATTTGGAAGAAATAAAGATCATCTAGTAAAATGGTTTTATGGAAAGATGAAATCTGAGTTCGAGATGTCAATGGGTGGAGAACTTACCTTTATCTAGGGTTGCAAACTCTAGAAAAGTTTGAAGGCATATTTATTTCCCAAGAGAAATACCTAAAATATATGTTGAAAAAATTTCAAATGGACGACTGTAAACCTGTCTCAAGCCCCATGGAAACTGGATGCAAGCTATTTGTAGATGATGAATTGTCTAATGTTGATGAGAAGCTTTATATATCTATGACAAGAAATTTTCTATACCTAACTAGTTCTAGACCAGACATAATGTTGGCAGTCAGACTAGTGGCACAATATCAATCAACACCTAAACAGAATCATCTATTAGTAGCAAAGAGGATATTCAGATATTTGAAAGGGACTATGGACTACGGACTATGCTATCCAAAAGGTAAGGACTTTACATTGACATCATACACGGATGTGGATTAGGCCAGCGTGTGGATGAGACAAAAAGTACAAGTGGTGGTGCATTCTACCTAGGAGAGTCCTTGGTTGCATGGTTAAGCAAGAAACAATCAACAATTTCTTTATCTACAACAAAATTTGAATACACAACAGCTAAAACTTGTTGCACACAAGTGTTGTGGATGAAACAGACATGATAGGATATGAAGGTAAGTTTCAGTGAACCTATATCTATCAAATGTGAAAATACAATTGCAATATGCATTTCGAAAAATCATGTGTTTCATTCAAAAACTAAACATATCCCTATAAAGTACCACTTTCTCCGAGAGAAAGTGGTTGAAAAAATAGTGAAGATGGAGTAGATACCCACAAAATAACAAAAAGCATATATATTTACAAAACCTCCTACAAATTATTTTCACTAATATGACTTCAAAAGGAGAACCTAAAATATTATAAAGAATATGAAATTTAATGCATGATCTAAGGGTGAGATCATAGGAGAATAAAGGATTAAAGAAGAGGAACAAGAACCATATGATTATGTCAAGAATTTGAAGTAGTCATGGAGAAGAATGAAGAAAGGAATATCATCAAATTGTGAGATCAAGTCATCTTCCTCATGAGAAAAGAAACTTCAATGAGGTTCATAATGCAAAGGTTCATTCTTTAAAATAAAGTTTTATGAAAACATACATATCTTGTATATAAACAAGTAAATATTATTAATGAACATAGTCATGTTAGATATTTTCTTATCTGGTCTAAACATGTTGAAGATGAATCTAGCTCATTGAACCTTACATTGTCCTCATCAAAGTTTTTCCTTTTCAAAATTCTTCAGCTTCTTGTTAATCTAAGTATGTATCTGGGATGTATCAATGTATTTTATGACACTCATATATTAAGCTAACCTTTGATCTATGAAGAAATGAAAATTGAGATATCTTCAAACATGTATGCTACCATCAAGCTTAGAGGAGAAGATTTTATTCATCTTTGTGTCGATTTTCCAATAAGTATTCATCATGAAGAATCATGATATTGACATCTGAACCACACTATTTGCAAGTTTCATATGAAGAAATCTAGCTCAATAGAAGATCAAGTACAATTTGTTGCAAAGGATTATTTCATCCATAGATCCTTTTATGATTGTAAAGAACTACTACTGAAGAAAATTATGAACATGTTTCTACAATAAAAAAGGCAACATGTGATTAAACTACATTGTTGCATCTTAATGCATCATTAGGATCCCTTTAAATCCTTCAGTGTTGTATAAACACAAAGTTTTGAATGCTATATTTTTTTTTGCCAAACTTCATGCATGAATATGGTGAATGCTTGAGAAAATAAAAGGGATCTATCATCAAAAGAAGAAATATCTTGAAGTGCTTCAACAACATGATTGAACTAAATATCTTTTTGTTGGTGAGATGGAAATCCACATGCTCATAGGGACATGAGCATAAAATTAACTCATCAAGGTATCATCTCTATATTCAAGCAAATCAATGATTTCTTGACATGAGTCTATGATCAAAATGATTGAACGTTTTGTAGAAATTTTGAATAATTTAACACATATTCAATAGATATTATCCTGATCATGTACTATTGCGGAAAACATACACAATACATAAGCTCCTCTACGTTGATCATCAATATAGCAGCATCAATAACAATAAAACATCAAGAGCATTCACACATTAACACAGTATGTATCCCGGGGAAAGCATCTCGCTAAAAAAACCCCAACTATCTGTATATTAATGATTGAGTCATGTAACATTACACAGCATAATACTTCTCACAAGTATCTCCACCTCTGTTACACACAATACAGCTCAGATCTGATCTCCAAATCTCCCCCGTTGCTTGCCTGCCTCCACTGCTCAATACCTGCATGAGAATAAAATGATAATGGCTCAAGAAAACTCGTATTTACTTGCCAAAATAACGTGAGCACAAGCTACAATGTGGGCAAATACGTGGGCAAACTCATTGGCATACTCAATCCCTTGATTGTGCAAGATATGGTGCACAACTATAGTCACAACTGATAGCAATCTGATTCTCTAACACCTGTCCCTGCTGAACTGAACATGCACTGACATGCAACTGAGTTAACTGATGTATTCATTAGTTGTATTATGAGTTAATAACTTGTGAATTAATTAATAACTAATTCACCCAACTCATCTCTAGTCTATTTGCCAGTTAGACTAAATACAACCAGTTTAACAAAGCTAAACTGAACACAACTCCATCAACTGCACCTCCAGTCCACTAAACTCAACTCACTTGAGTTCTAACTGAAGTCATGCATGCAAATATTCAACTAACCCATAAGAACCACGTATTTCCTTCATGCAATTGCATGTGCCACATCCGTAGCTCGAACTGAAGTGCTCCAAGAGAATAAGATTAAGTTTATAGTCCAAATATTATTGTGAGATAATAATATTTGACTTTTCTATTTTTGACAGCCAGTCTAAAAATAGACTTGATCACTCACACTGTGATCACTCACACTTTCATCAAAAATAGAAGTCCATCTATTTTTCCAACTTGATCAATCATCCATAAACAACAACCTGCAATCCATAGACATGATCCATATGTCTAAAAATAGACATAGTCTAAAAATAGACTTGCGCCAAAAATAGCCTGCGGGCCCACTTAGTGAAGGCGACTCTTTTCACTAAGCTCCATCATCTTGTTGCAATCTCAACACTCCCTCTCGACAAGATATGGATTATCAGCAACCCCTATCCTGCCTCGGTGGTACTCGAATTTGCTCCTGGTGAGAGCCTTCGTCAGAATATCAGCATCCTGATCCTCCGTTGGAATGTACGAAAGTAACATGATCCTCTGTTGCACACAATCTCTGATATGATGGTACCTGATGTCAATATGTTTAGATCTATCATGAAATACAGGATTAGCCGAGAGTTTAATGCAACTCTGGTTATCACAGTAAATCATAGTAGGATCCAAATGAGAACTAAACAAACCAACTAGGATCTTCCTCATCCATATAGCCTCGCATGCAGCAAAACTTGCTGCCATATACTCGGCCTCCGCTGAACTGAGTGCCACGGATCTCTGTTTCCTGCTGTACCAAGAAACTGCTGTCGATCCAATACTGAAGATCCCTCCTGATGTTCTCTTTTTGTCCGTTGGGCTCCCTGCCCAATCTGCATCCATGAAGCCACACAACTTCACCTCATCCTCCTGTCTGTACCACAAACCATATCCCGATGTGCCTCTCAAGTAGCGCAATACATGCTTGCCCGCCTTCCAGAAGAGATTGGTAGGCTTAACCATAGCTTGTGAAAGCTGGTTAACTGCATAGCATATATCAGGTCGTGTATTGACCAAATACATCAGCGACCCCACCAACTGCCGATAAACAGTGGCATCCACTTCTTCTCCCGAAGTGGCATCCTCCTTCCTCCAACCTCCAGGAAGAGGAGTATCAACAGGCTTGCAGCCATGCATGTTGAACTTCTCCAGTATCTCCCGAGCATACTTGCCCTGGGAAACAAACAGTCCACCACTACGCTGCCATATTTCCAATCCTAGGAAATAGTGAAGGAGGCCCAAGTCCTTCATCTCAAACTCTGTAACAAGATCTTTCTTGCATGACAGTATCAACAGCTCATCACCCGTTAGAATCAAATCATCAACATACAGTACAATGATAAGCAACTTACCCTCCACCACAATCTGGTATAGGTTAGGATCTGCCTCGCT
>APFE030385621.1:0-13135 GCA_000404065.3 Pinus taeda
AATCAAAATAATAATAATAATAATAAATAAATAAATAAAAAAAAAAAAAATCAAACTAAAAAAAAGAAAAAGAAAAAGGAAGAGGAAGAAAGGAGGCGGGGAGAGGAAGAATCGCTAAGATGAAAGGGCAGGAATCCAACATCTACTGATCTTCCAGCCGTCATCTCTGTTGAGATTGTTAGGCCTTCTTTCAATTTCAATAGCTTCCCTGAGCTTACGATGATGGAATTGCGCAACTCTAGCAACCACCTTGGCCTCCTCAATGCAGACCTGATGCTTGGTCTTATCCACATGTTCTGCTAATGCTGAAGACCTGGTTCTCCCATGTCTCAGGTCAGCTGCATGTTCGCTAATTCTCTGCTGGATGGAGCGTCCTGTTTCCCCGATATAGGGAGTCCCACAAGAACAAGGGATTAAATAAACACCCTTCATGTCCTTAGGGTTAATGGGATCTTTTACCGATCTGAGGGAATTACGAATGGTGTTGAGGGGCCTGAAGGTTGAGGGAATATCGAACCTCCTGAGGATCCGAGCAATCTTGTCCGTGGTTCCTTGGACATAGGGAAGGTGAACACCTTGTTTACGCTCCTTAGGCTCTTTCTTAATCAACGCATTTCTCGAGGCTTTAAGGAAAGCCTTCCGCCCAAGGTGCCTACTAAGTGAAGGGCTTGAGGATATTGAAGAAGAGACCATCGAGGAATTTCTAAATCATATGAAGGATTTATAACAACAAGGAGATATGATGGCTGAACCATTAGGTGGGAACATAGAGTCTTATATTTCAAAAATTGATAGTTTATGTATGGTGGCAAATATTGTAGGAGAAAAGCAACCTTTTGAAGATATCTTCAGAGGAGATGAAGATCTAGAAATAAAAGGTGACAAAGAAAACTTTTCAGAAGAGGAGGAATTTGACTGCATACAAAAAGGAAAGTCTATGGATGATTCTATAGAAGCTTTCATGGAGATGAGGAATTAGGATCTTATTCTGATGAAGAATGAAGAAATATTGTCTTAGAAAGGTAACCAAATGAGTTTGATTAATGTTTTTGATGAAAACAAAATGCAAGAAAATGTTAATGTAGAAGTTGAGACAAACATAACTCTCGGAGAGGAGTTATAGGGGGACAGCAAGGCAAAGTGTACTGAAGAAGAAGGACATCTACTGAAATATGTTAAGGAAGAAGAAGCCTATGAAAAAGACTTAGAAAAGGGAGAAATGACATCTAATGATCTATCCATAACAAAGGAAGGTATGGAGAATTGTGTGAAATTTTCAAAATCTACTCCAATTGAAATTGTTGAGTTATATAGAAAATTAGATTTTCAAAGAAGGGAGTTGGAAAGACAGAGGATAGATGTTCAAGAGAGATGTTGAATAAGGAAGACAAAAGAATTGTCATGAATGAAAGTCACAAGAGAGAGGAAGTGATAATGAGAGTCTAGCAGACTGACACTACAAAAGAAGGAGTTCACTACAGTGGACAACAACAGGAAAACATCATTAGGAAAAATGGTGTGAAAGAGAGACTAATGGACAGTCTCATGAATTATTTTGAGAATTAAAAATAGCATATTGATATGCTGGCAAAGGGGGAAGAAACAGATTAGCAAATTGAATTGTTGCCAAAAGAAAATAAGGCACAACAACCTTATGTTTTTTATTTTAATAAGTGTTTTATGAATGCAGGTTTAGTTGAAGATGCTGGAGGAGATTTGGCACAAGTGAACAACCAAACAAAGGTGAAGGAAGATAATTCTATGGAAGAACTCAATCCATCGAGTAGAGAAATTAATTTGCTGGAGAAAGTGTTGAACAATCATGATTCAATCGTGAAAGAGGGTAAGGATGATAGGGAGGCAGTCAGTGAAGAAACCAAGGAAAAGGTTGGAGCAAGAAAGGTAGAAATCAGAAAAGCAAGCAAATCAAGGGTCAGCATAGAAGACAACAATGAAAACCTAAAGAAAAATGAAGAAGATAGAAATATGAGACAGAACATGAACCAGTTCAGAGATATGCTAGAAAAAGAGATTGAAGAAATGTGGCAGCTGATGATGAAGAAAATGGAGGAAAATTATAGCATCAGGAAGAAAGATCAATCAGAACTTGAATCTCATTGACAAGAAGAAGAAAATGGAGCAAAATATAGCAAAATTACAACAACAACAAGGGAACAAAGCATGTGGACAATTACAGAACAAAGTGTGGGATCTAGGAAGACCCAGACCAGAAGACACATGATCAGGAGATCACGAATATTTTCTACTTTGGGAGTCTAATGTACGAGCATTCACCCAAGAGAAAATCATTGTAAATAAATAGACATAGGGGGGTCATGTAATTTCAGGAAATAGTTTTCCTAAGTCTCAAGTTAATGTAATTTAGGCCTTTTATTGATTTAATTAGATAATGGGAGGAAATTGTAACTGCTCTCGAATAAATGAGAACATGAGTGGCAATAATGACAAAAGAGCCTAATGTCAATTAGGACTCTTAGAACAGTTCATGATTCTAGGAGCCAAAGAGAGTTTTTAGGCATTAAATGAAGAATAGAAGTGGACATAAAGGATAGAGTACATCTAGGAGTCAGTTCAATAGATTTAGGAGTCGGTTCAGTAGACATAGGAGTCGAACCAGGATAGTTCAACAGAACTCCTAGCATATATGTAAGCCTACGGGTAGAGTCAAAGAGGAGGCCACTGATAATTGAAAACCAAGCCTGTACGAGACAGAGGAGTCTCGAATGTAATCAATTTTTAGACATATATATATACAGAGTTTTATTCTTGACCATTTCAGAGTATTGAAGAGTATTTCATAAATGATTTACTGTGAATTCGTAGGCTCTATAATAGGTTGCAGGAAAAATTCTAAAGGACGCAGAGGAACGAAGTGATTCAAAGGAATCACAATGGGTCATTGAATCCAATTGATGGACAGAGTGAAGCTATGAAGAAATGGTGAAGTGAGACCGTGCATAGGTGTAGAATGATTCGTACAAGTTGTAATGGATTGTTGAATCCATTAAAAGGGTCGAGTAATTCTCTGGAAGGACGATGATTAATGGAGTTGTGGAGTTAAGTGCAAGCATGAAGGAATTGAGCAGTAGAATAATGGAAGGCTGAAACCTGAAGAAAACTCCAAATCAAAGAAGAATTGAAGAAAACATGAAAAACTTGTAAATAAAAGGAATGAGCAGAGGAGCGAAGATTGATGCTTAGGAACCATTAGATCTGGGAAGATCAATGGCTGAGATCAAATCGACCCCAAAATATTGCATCACATCAATTCAAGTGAAAGAGGAAATGGCCTATGGAACTATCGAACTCTGATAAGGCGATATAACCAGACCTGAAGTTCCATATTCTAAGATTTAAATGCCTATCGGGTCTGAAGATATAGTCACATTGGAGGAAAGAGAAGTGTGAACTCTGATAAGTAGAGTCGAAGGTGTCAGCGATTGGAGGTAAAAGGGATCGATGATTGCTTCAATCGAATTTCAGAGGAGGAACTTTGGAATGGAAGACCCAACGATATATAGATTCGGTTCTATATATTTTGAAGTCTAGAATACATGTCTGGAGCAGGATTTTCCTTTGTAATCCTGTATTTCTTATATTTCCTGATAATATGAATGGGCCAGTTTTTTAATGTAGAGGAGCTTAAATGGGTTCTGATAGTCGCATATTGGAAGAAGAAAGGGTGATGGGGTTTACACGTATGACCCATGGAAGGAGGGATGGCCAATTGTGACGAGTTTTAACCTTGGGAATGTGTAGAGTCCATATAAAAGTGGAGAAAGGTATGTTTGAGTGATATTTCCTTTGTAAAAGAGTCTAGAGGAAAATAGTGCCGATAAGAATTTTGTGTGTTAATGTATATGTAACCAAATCTATGAGAGGGTGGTTATATATATATATATATATATATATATATATATATATATATATATATATATATCTATTAGATATAGATATATATATATATATTTTAGTTAAGGGGTTTTGGTAAAGGTTCTAAATGGTTTTCAAAATCCCAATAAACGAGAATTAATGGGAGGCTTTAACAAAGGTTTAAGCAAAGGTTTTGAAGAGGTAAAAACTCCTGATAAGAGGTTTAGGTGGGGTGATTGAGTTCCAATGCAAAGGAACTATTGAAAAAGGGCCTTAACCATAAATAGTTTGAATATTTGACTCCTTTGTGCGTCAATTGCCTGGGACAATTATGTTTATGCATATTTATGCATACTGTGGGTATGTGCGGGGCAACCCTGCACCAAAATCCCAGGTGCAAGAAGTGTCAGAGTAGCCAGACCTATCAGAGGAAGTAGTTCAAACAGGTATACAAAAACCCACTATGAGTACTCCCCCTAACTTGCAAACTCCTCTAAATGAGGAGAAAAGCTTCAAACAGAATAGGGAAGAGGCCACTACATTAGGCAGAGAAACCACACAAAGATATGCAGAGACCAGCCTAGTCAAAAGGCGGAGGCTAAATGCTATTTCAGAAGAGGAATTCACAAATGAAACTCTTGGAGCCAATAGCACTGAAAGAAAAAGAAGTAGGGCTGCAACTCTTTCCGGGGGCACAATAGAACCTTCCACATCAAATAATCAGATGTTGGAAAGGCAACACAGTGTTGAAGTGTCCTCCTTTAGGATTCTAGTTGAGAGGGATCAAGACATCAGAGAAAGGTACAAGGATATAAAAGCCAAGAATGGGAGGCTAAAACCCCATACTTATGCTCAGTACCTAAATATGGCACTTACAAAGAATACAAGGCTTATGTCAGCCTATGATGTTAAACAAGGCAAGATGCAGATGGAATTTGTGAAACCTACCATTCAGCAACCAAGGACAACATTTGACTTCAGAAAGATAGATTTCGAAGTGCTGGCAAAAGACATACATCCTATTGACCAGATTGAGCTCCACAAACAAATAGGGGAGATGATTTACCCCACCTTAACAAGGAAAGCCATCATAGCTCACCAATTGTAAAATTCCCAAAATAACATATCAGCTCAATTCCAATTGGAAAAGGTCTCTTCACAGGCAAAAGACACCAGAGGCAAGTCCTTAGAGGACTTAATCATTGATTTTGACATGATCCCAAAGATGTGAAGGCCACTGAAACACTGACCAAGAAGAAAAATGATGACATAGCTGGTTTGAAGAAGCAACTTAAGATTCCACCACTACATCACCCACAGATAGCAGAGGTCCTAGAGGCCCAAAATGGATAAGAAGAACTTACAGAATTGGTCCTAAAGCTAAATGACCAGTTGAAAGAAACAGAGAAAGAATTGGACACATTGATTCAGTGCAAAGAAAGTGAACTGGCCACCACTTCTAAAACTGCCATTCCCACAGTAGCAATTGTAGTTCCCTCAGCATTGGCAGCATCTTTGGCACAAACAGCTCCACCTGCCATAGCACTGTTATTCACAACAGAGTATACAACAGCAAGTGCTTCAACAGAAAAGACAACAGAGTTAGCGAAAGCCATGAAGGAAATGTCCATCCAGGCAACATAACTTAAAAGGCTTAAGGAGAAAGTGGTAAGCTTAGAGACTGACTGCAAGTTTGCCCAGATATAGGAGATGAAAGAAACACATAAAACCATAAGTATGGGTGAGAATATTAAGGTCCTAGAAAAAGACTCAACTCTACAAAAGCCACTAGGACAGACCAAGGAGATGCTCTGGGCCAATATCATTGACCCTGTCAATGATATTTGGCCATCAATTCAAGTAATATTTGAGCAAACAGAACTGGTGGAAGTGGCCACTAAGGCTATTAAAAAAGTAAAGGAAGACTTAGGAGACCAGCCTAAGGATGCTAATCGACTCATCCACTTCTTGAACAGCAAGAACAAACATGAAGTTAATGAAATGGGTGTAGAGGATAGAACTGAAGCTATCGTAGAAGGTAACAAGGTTCTTTCTAAAATAAACCTTTTGCTTAACCTAGAGGAAAAATGCCATAACATGCAGGTGGCCATTGACAGATTCATGGAAAAGTTTCAAATTTTGAGAGATAAAGGCCTTCCAAGTCCTATGGTCATCCATGACAAACGTATGACCCAATTAGACTACACTGATAGATTAAGTAAGTTGGCTAAGGATCAAGCAAACACTTCAGGTATCAAGGCATTGCCAACAGGGAAAGTATTGTGTGACACTTAAGAGGATCTGTTCTTTCTGGAGCATGAGGTGAAACACTTGTCTGTCACCAAGCCTAATTTTTCCAAATACATATAGGCAAATGAGATCTATAGAAGAATGCTCAAGGTAAAGTTACTTGACGATGAATGGTGGGAAAAAATGACAGATTTACTATAAGTTACCATAGTAAATCTAAATGGCAGCCAGATGAAACAGGTGAATAGGGTGAAGGAGTAACAAGTTAAAGAGTATCAATAAAGTATTAAAGGCAAAGATGATTTCCAGCGTACAAATATTAGCCAGCTTAAAGGGATAAAACTCAACTGCAACAACTAGCACTACCATAATAAGAGGGACATCATGATGCAATTTTCCATCTGTCTCTATCTTCATGCTTGAAGATATTTTTATTTCCTTAATTAAATCTCAAACTGTTATGATATATTTTGTAAAAATACTTCACATTTCGAAGTGTTTAGGGTGGATTCAAAGACATTTCTATAGACTTGTATCTAAAATCAAAGCGCTATTGTATCAAGACTAGATTGGTTTGCTGGATCATGGAATAAAGTTAAGACATTTTACAGGATTCTTGTGTAAAGAAAAACTAACATAAGTATTCTCTCATGTGTATTATTATTTTTCCTTATGTTTATTAATAATCATATGTGTTGCTATGAAATGTGAATGCTAAACTAGGATTGATATTTTAGAAGTTCCTTTGATGCACTCTATTTTGACTGTTTACCTTCTTAATGTTTTCTGTCAAACTATCTTAGTTAGGGAATTCTTAAATGCTCTCTTACATCCATAGTTTCTCTTTGTGATATATGTAGCAAAGGATTCTTAATTGCTCTTTGTTGATGATCACCCTCTGTTCCTCATTTTGATCTCGGTCTAAGGATTATTCATTGTCGTTTTACCCTGGTGAGAATCATTCCATCCATTATCCCTTTGGAGATTTGCCTTTTGCTTTGCTAGCCTACCCTGTGAACAATCCCTTTAATGATCTGATCTAGTTAAGCTATCCTTTGATTGACTCCATAACCCAATGGCTTAAAGACCTAGCTCTATCCATCTGTTCCAAGAATTCCACCACCCAACTTTCAATCAAAATCAAAATCCTCATGAACACTAAGAACTAGCCTAAAATCTAATAGAAACAAAGTTGGACTTAGGTTGGCCAGAACTTGAGTCAAAAAGATTTGGTTTGTGGTTACCTCAGATTATTCCTTCTTTTTATAACTTATAGGGAAAACTTCTGAGTGATAACAAGTTCTACTTGCCATGGGTGTGTCCAAAGGTGTTATTTCAACATCTTTGGATCTAACATAAATTCTACTTTTATTGCAAAATATACTTAACATTCCATCATTTCTTCCTGAATTGCAGCTAGAACCTACTCTATGAACAAACAGGTTGAAGTCCATGCTCGCGTTCTAGCTTGAGAGCCACCAAACTCTTCCCAACTTCCCCTTCCTTAAAAATGAGAAGCTTATTGCTTGAGCATGGTTGAGAGTGAAGGGAGCTCTTAAGCTTAAGAAATGACCAAGAAAGAAATGAATTTTCTTTTATTGGCATTCTTAGTGAGCATGTAATAGTAGAAATTGTAACAAATTCAGTGGAGGAAACAACAACTTATACCACCAACAAACAAACAAATTTTGAGTCCATGATTAGATTTGAAATGAGGGGAATGAATACCTTGAAGTATGCCAACTCTTGAAATGATGGATGAAGATTTTAGGTCATTTCCATATTGCCCTCCCTACATGAATGCATCAATCTCACACTACAAACCAATTCTCCAACATTAATCTTACCTCAAACGTGTCATGGAACAACATGACTTTTCCCACATTGCAACATTATTGCTAGTAAGGTGGCATGTCTACCACTCTCATTGACTAAGGTGACAACTCCCTTAAATCCTCCCTTCTCAGCTGGTCTGATATATATATATATATTATATATATATATATATATTATATATATATATATAATATATATATATATATATATATTATATTAGATGAATTTTATTTTTTTATTTTATTTTGTGTTTCATAGATTCATAATTAATATGGATTCTTTTTTCATGACCAAAGAAATCAACAATTGAGCCAATTTCGTATTTGTGGGACATGACATCATTCCTAACTACTATCGGTATAACCTCTAGGCACTTATGTACACCCCTTTTGTAGACATGGGTGAATCAGGGGGATTTGAACCTCAAACCTGTTGGTACATAGCACTTTATTATCACAATGCTAGTGAATTGAATTGCCACCTAGAACTAAGATATTTTTATGATTATTTGATAAGTTTTTATTTTTTAATTTAAATATAATTTG
The DNA here is from genome assembly GCA_000404065.3 of Pinus taeda. Lineage (NCBI taxonomy): Eukaryota > Viridiplantae > Streptophyta > Pinopsida > Pinales > Pinaceae > Pinus > Pinus taeda. The sequence goes on from APFE030385621.1 coordinate 8,526, forward strand.
TTTATTTCTTTTTAATCAATTTTCATATTAATTTTTGTTTATTATATTTTAATGAATTTTAAAATAAAAAAAATTGTTAAATAAACAAGCTTAACTTTTTTGTAATATCAACTTTTTGATAAGGAAAACTTTCATGTTGTTAATTTATTAGTCCCTGCCTCATGAGGGACAATAGCATTCACCTTGCGGTCAAGTTGCGTCAATTGCGCTTTATTTTGCTATTTTTTTTTGTATTTTTAACCTAAGTTTTGGGAAAATGTTGAATATTTCTATTTTTCATAAATTCAAAAATAATTTTCTAATTTTCTGGAAATCTTATTTCTAATTTTTTATTGGCCTAGAAACCTTTTACAAGACATAATTCCCATTACAAAGAGAATTTTATTTTTGGTATTTGTTAGTACTTGACAATTGATTAAAAAAAAAATGGGTGGCCCTTCCGTTGGTAAGTGTTATGATACTAACGTTGTTATGGTATTTTCTTCCCAATGATGACAAAAGGGACACGATTGCAGGTCCTTTACATAGGCGCGACTAGGGGGGCTACACAATATTGGCTTAATGTTTCATTGTGTTGAGATACTTTGACAAATTTCTAGATCGTGTATCATATGAATGTTTACGAAAGACGATGTATGTGTATGAGAATGAAGATTATTATTATATTAGATTGTGCAAAGCTTTTATTGTGCACAAGATTGGGTATGTGTGGGATAATAATGGTGAATAGAAAAAATTATTGGGTAAGGAAAAAATTAATGTGACAAGTTTTTCTTATGCAGAGAGACGAGTTATGTGTGGGAGAACAAGGGTGCATAGGAAATTTAATGTTATAATCTTTCATTGTGTAGAGATTTTACTATACGGAGGATGAAGTATGTGTGGGAGAGCATTCATGTGGAGCTTTTATTTTAGAGCTATGGAGAAGAAGGGGTTTTATGAATGCTCTAACAATATGTTATTAGTATGAGCATTAGTGTTAGAATTGAATCTTTGTAGAGGATGGGATAAGTAAAAGAGAACATGATAGTTAATATTATTATGTTTCATTGTGTAGAGATTTTATTGTGCTCAGTTTTTATATTGGGAATGGTGAATATTATTATGTTTAGTTGTGTGAAGCTTTTACTGTGCGCGGGACGGGGTATTTTCAGGAGAAAAGAGTGTGCATAGGGAAATTAATGTTAGACTATTAATTTTAATCAATTATTATTATTATTATGTTTCATTATGTCGAGATTTGATTGTGTGGAAGATCGGGTATGTATGTCACTTTTCCGAATAAATGTTTACATTAGCCAGAAAGGAAAATAAACAATTGTAAGAATTAGTTTGAGGAAATATTTTTAAATTAAGTTACTGAGAGAAAAACAATAGTTAAATCAGTAAGCATTTACTTTGATGTAGGTTATAGGAAAAAAATCAAATAAAGAAATACAAATAAATGTCATGGATGGAAATTAATTTTTTCTTATTTTCAAATTCAACCAAAATTTCATTGTAATGTTCAAAAACTCGAAGGACAATTATTGTAAACCAATTTTCTTTATCAATGAAAAAACAAAAAATAAATAAATAATAGCTATCTAAATTACTACATATCCTCGATATCAAAAGTGATGTGGGCTAGCTCGAGTTGAGAAGGGGAGGGACCTTGGTCAATGGCCCTGATATCATCATCTCTTTCATTAGCATCCTCGTTAGAATTGACATTCTCTATGGGAGCTAAATTATCCAAATGAAGACTCAACGTTTCATTTGCCAATTGCAGTTGCTCCATATTCAAGTCTAGTATTTCCATTTTCTGATTTAGAAGGCTAAAATGGACCCTTGCTTTAGATTGAATAATTTCAGCATGCTTTGAGACTAAATAGATGAGAAATTCTAGAGCACTGGTTATTCTATCTAAATAAGTATTGAGCTTTACTCTGCAGCTCTAGAATCACACTCCATAAACTTCAATATATATTACAATCGTAAACAGAGCTTCTGCGTAAATCACATCAAAGATATCATTGCCGACGCGTTTCGAACCAACCAGTGTGGTTCATCGTCAGGACGAGTTGAAGGAACAGATCTGGCCTAGCAAGTTAAATAGACTGAGCAGAGACTCCTACGGCTACTTTAACGGTTATATTTGACTTTGGACCTAGGTCATAATTATATTAATGAAATTAATTCAAATTATTATTTTAATTCCTTGAAATAAGAGAAATTAGGAAATATTGGTAAATATAATCCAATTGTTAATTTCTATGACATTAAGTCATAATATAATATTATTAAAGGAAATTTGTAAAAAAATTCGATTGAGTTGATAATGAAAACCTGGATAGAGAGAGAACCCACCTCCTTGATGTCTTTGTGTATAATGGATATAGTAGTCACCTTGGTCGGAAGGCTTTCCTTACAGCTTCCAAAAAAGCGTTTATTAAGAAAGAGCCTAAGGAGCGTCATCCTGGTGTCCATCTTCCTTATATTGAAGGGACCACGGATAGGATTGCTCGGATCCTTAGAAAGTTTGACATTCCCTCAACCTTCAGGCCCCTCAAAACCATTCGTAATTCCCTTCGGTCTGTGAAGGATCCTGTCAACCCCAAAGACATGAAGGGTGTTTATTTGATTCCTTGCTCTTGCGGGACCCCCTACATAGGAGAAACGGGGCGCTCCATCCACCAGAGAATTTGTGAGCATGCAGCGGACCTGAGGCATGGTAGAATTAAGTCCTCAGCTTTAGTAGAGCATGCGGACAAGACTAAGCATCATGTCTGCATAGAGGAGGCCAAAGTCATTGCGAGGGTAGATCGATACCATCATCGCAAGTTAAGGGAAGCTATTGAAATTGAGCGAAGACCCATCAATCTCAACAGAGATGATGGTTGGAAGATAAGTCGAAGTTGGATCCCTGCCCTGTCGTCTTAGGGTTTCTTCCCCCCCCCTCCCCCCGCCCCTCTGGTCATCCTAGGTGCTTTATCTGTGTGTGTCTGGTTTAGTCCTTTCGAGTTTATTTCTTGTTGACAGCGTAGTGTTCCTCTCTTTTTTGATTCCTCCAGTATCTGTTGAGGGCCTTTTTTCGTTTTAGATATTAATCGAATTTATTTTTTCCCTGATATAGTTTCCTTTTCCGGTTTTAGAAGTTTATTTTTAATTCTTTAGGTTAGTGTGATTAGTATTTCCTAATTATGATGTAGTATTGGGTCTAATTAGGTAGTATATTGATAACTTATATAGATTTATCATATATAATATTAACTTAAGATGATTATACAATTACTTATATAACTCAAAACTATTTCTTTCTAAGGAAATAATTTTTAGATAACCATTAATATTAAGTTATTTAAGCAATTTAAAATTCTTTTAATAATCGCTCATCTATTTTTATTCCTAATATCTCTTATATTTAGAAATATAAGATTATAGGACTAGATTTAATAAAATATATAACCTATATTATTCTTTCTTAACTTTAATTCAATAGTAAAAATTTTAATAACCATTAATTTATTTAAACAAATAAATTTCCTTTAATAATATTATATTATTAAATTAATAATTAGATTATATTTATCAATATTACATAAAAATTAATAATTAGATTATACTTATCAATATTACCTAATTTCTCCCATTTCAAGGAATTAAAATATTATATGATCAAAATAATAATTAGATTAATTTCATTAATTAAGACCTAGGTCCGAAGTCAAATATAGCCGTTATTTCAAAATTATCAACTCAATCGAATTTTTTTACAAATTTCCTTTAATAATATTATATTATGACTTAATGTCATAGAAATTAACAATTGGATTATATTTACCAATATTTCCTAATTTCTCTTATTTCAAGGAATTAAAATAATAATTTGAATTAATTTCATTAATATAATTATGACCTAGGTCCAAAGTCAAATATAACCGTTAAAGTAGCCGTAGGAGTCTCTGCTCAGTCTATTTAACTTGCTAGGCCAGATCTGTTCCTTCAACTCGTCCTGACGATGAACCACACTGGTTGGTTCGAAACGCGTCGGCAATGATATCTTTGATGTGATTTACGCAGAAGCTCTGTTTACAATTATGATGGATCACAGAAGCCTCAATTCTACAATATATTACAATCACTAATAAACTTGGTGATTTATAGTTATAATTTCTCATTTTATGTTTTCATAATCACTTTAGCAATGTAAATATATCATTAATATAGCTCTCCTTTATTGTAGGCCTTTGTATTTTCCATGAATTTTGGGTTCGAGTATACAAAATGTAAATGTTCATTATCTAAAGGACGTGGGAAAGATGGTGTATGGGCAAGAAAATGAGGGTGCAAAAGGAAATTTATGTCGTCGATGCCTACTTAATTTAATAATGAAAAATTTTCAAATTAGTATTATTATCTTTCCTTTTCTGAAGCATTTATTATGCGAAGGATGGGTAATGTGCACGATAATGGGGGAATTTTCCAATTTGCATTTTCTACAGTAAAAGATTCGATTCAATTTTCATGCTTTGGACAAATTTCATTTTGCGGAGTTTCCGTCGCACTCGGTACAATGATTAGTAAATTATTTAGCAATATTTAGAGCTAAAATACTACCAATAATAATA
>APFE030385621.1:13314-44521 GCA_000404065.3 Pinus taeda
TGTTGTACTTGATGGTAACTCACTCAAGTGGCAATGGTCTATTCAGGCTCTCAAAATGATGGAAATTAAGAGGCTCACAGGTGAATGGTTCAAAAGGTGCGGACCCGCAGGTTCGCCGTCCAGGAGGTGCGGTCATACCCGTAGGTTACTCGTTCAGAAGGTGCGGAACCCCAGTTCACTCACTTCAAGGCAGAGAAGTGCGCTCACGTGGGGTTTCTTATATTTGGCCCGTGGTATTTAGCCCACCATTTCTGATGCTATGGTTTTGGCCCATGGTATAGGATCTATTTTAGCCCCGGTTTGGATCCCTTGTATTGGTTATTGATGGTTTTGTCCCATGGTGTGAATAAGGGATTGACTATAAATAGGGAAGGAGATCACTTGGCTAAGGCATCTTTTCAATTGAATATCTTAAGATCTGAAATATTGGGTTGTCAATGTAAAATGCTTGATCTAAATCAAAGTAGATTTGAAGGTGAATCTCTAAAGTTGTGATCTCTCGAGCGCATGATCAGATCTGTGCATCTGACTATCAGTGGTACATTGGAGGGTTGTTAGTTCGGTTCAAATCAAAGGTCCGCAGGTAATTCATAGTGCAGATGCGGAAGCTCGCAGTTCGGTGAAAGGTGCAGTGCGGTGGTACGTGGTCTAAAGAAAGGAACAGTGCGGGGGCTCGCAGCACGATCAAAGGTGCAGTGCGGTGATACAGTAAAAGTACGCGGTGCAATAGAGGGTACACTGCGGAGGCACGCGGCGAAGCAGAAGAAGCTGTGCGGAGCAAAGTCAGAGTTACGCGGCGTGATACAAGGAGAAGCTGCGGAGGCACAATAGAAGTACGCGGCGTGATAGAAGCAGAAGGTGCACTGGCACAGTAGAAGTACGCAGTAATACAGAAGGCGAAGTGTGGAGGTACGCAATATAGCAGAAGGCGCTTTGCGTGGATACGCAGGATAACATAAGGCTGAGTGCGGAGTCACACAGTCCAGATAAGGAAAAACTGTGGATCTCTATTAAAATAGTTATTGATTATCTTTTATCTATTGCTGCAGAGTTATGGGTTTATATTTATGGTACTATCTTTCTGTTTACAGCATTCTGCGAAATTGTGTGACTCTTGGTTGATTGTATAAGGAGTTTGGGTGATTTGCACGTACTTGATGATTTGATATTCTTGGATCCAGTTTGAAAATTTATGAAACGTGGTCCTTAAAGAAGTAAAAGAGCAAAAAGGGGGTTGTAGCTCCCTTCCAGGAGAGACTGGAAAATGAGAGAGAGTTGTAGCTCTTTACAGGTTGCAGCCTGTGTACTGGTAAAGGACTGCACCAATACAAAATCATTGTAAAAGAAGTTTCTAATTGAAAGAAGATAGAGACAATTGCAGCAGGTGGTTTTCACCCACATTGGGTTTCCACCTTATATCTGGTGTTCTTTGGTGTGACTATCTGTTTTTCTTGTTTCATGCTCATTATTATATACAAGTTAATGATCAATATATTAAGGAAGTCATATTGAAAATAATTTGATAATACTGATTCACCCCCCCTCTCAGTATTATTTCCAACAATTGGTATCAGAGCAGGTCCTTCGGAAGAAGATTGATCACTTGAAGGAAGATCTTTCATCATGAGCAACTACGAGAGGGAAGCATCAATCAGGCCACCGGTGTTTTATGGGACAAACTTCGTATATTGGAAGGTAAGAGTTACTACATATGTTCAATCTCTTGGTACTGAAGTCTGGGATATCATAGATACAGGGTATACTTTTCCATCAACAACTCCTACAGATCTGGCTGAGAAGAAGAAATATGAAACAAATGCAAAGGTAGTCAATACTCTATTGGGATGTCTATCGCAATCAGAATTTGTCAAAGTCATGCAGTATAAATCCGCAAAGGAAATATGGGACAAGATTGTTCTAAGCTATGAAGGAGATGATCAGGTAAAACGAGAAAAACTACAAAGCCTCAGGATTTAGTATGAAAATCTCAGGATGTACAATGATGAGATTGTGGCTAACTATTTTCTTCATGTAGATGAGATTGTAAATTGTATGAAAAATTTGGGTGAAGAAGTAAAAGAGGCTATTGTGGTTGAAATAGTTCTAAGATCTTTGTCCCCTAGGTTTGAATCTAAAGTTTCTGCAATAGAAGAAAAGGAGAATCTTCAAAACCTTAAAATGTCACAGTTGCATGGGATTCTAACTGCTTATGAAATGAGGAAAGGAGGACCATCAGATAGGAGAGAAGCTGCCTTCAAAGCTTCTGGCAAAGGAGATTACTATGAGCCTGGACACATATCAGAAGAAGAAGAAGAATCAAATTTGGTCAAAAATCTTCAACGGGGCACTGGACGATTCCGAGGTAAGTTACCATTCAAATGCTTTGATTGTGGAAGAGTAGGTCACTATGCTACCAAATGTCCTCATAAGGATAAGATTGACAAGGGGAAAGTTCGTGTTAGATGGAGCAAGAACCAGAATGCAAATAAGAAAATCTATTACACTCATGAAGATAGTGATGGACTCTCAAATAGCGATGAAGATGAATGAGGTAATAACTATAAACTTCTAATGTCTTTTGAAGATGATGATTACATGGATGCTATAGACATAGATGGCTTTTATGAAGAGATTTCTAGACTCAAAATATGTTTAGAAGAAAAGAATATGATCATTGATACTCTACAATTTCAACTTGATGAAAAAGAAAAATCTATTGAGAAGTTAGAATGTGAAATTGTTGGCCTTAGAAAAGAAATTGAGAAAACAAAGGCCCTTAATCTTAAATTTGTTAAAGGATTTGAAACTCTGGATGAGATTATCAGTGTACAGTATTCCCCTCTAATCAAGACAGGTCTGGGGTATAATGGAGAGGCATCTCAAGCTTCCACCTCCAAAAGTTATCTTGATGCAGCAAGAAGGAGTGAGCAAAGGCCTAATAGAAATCATCTGGTAAATCAGGGACAGTCTTCCTCAAGGATGAACAAATACTATCAAGAAAATCGGGGGCATGCTACCTTAAGGACAAACAGAAGCTACAACCAGCCACAGGTAAAATCTTCCCAATTCTCTTCAAGAATGGATGGCAGTAGAAACTACAATCGGTTAGATGATAGTCGCAAGAGTTTCTTCAATGGCTAATATTTCTCTTGCCATAAATTTGGTCACAAAGCAGCTCAATGTGTTGCCTATAAGACAATCATGACTAGAGAAGCTCAAAAATAAAGAAGTATGCCTGAAATCACGAAGAGGACCTATAACAACATTTCCGCCCTTGAAAGTGAATTGAATGTTCTATTTGTAATAATTTTGGTCATGAAGATTCTGAATGTAGGAGCAGGTTTTGGAAATCAACTCAGAAGAAACAAACCTCAAGTGCCAAAACATGGAGAATAAAGGAACCGCAACCAGAAAGATGTGGGATAGCTTTCTAAGCAGAAGGACAGGAAAGTCAATGGTACATCGACAGCGGATGTTCAAAGCATATGACAGGTGATAAAGAAAAACTTGAATCATATACTGCTTTAGAAAAGGGAAAGAAAGTTTCTTTTGGAAATGATACCCCTGCAACTATAAAAGGAAAAGGCATTGCTCAGTTGAAAGAAAAGGTCAAAGCTGGAAACGTTTTATATGTTGATGTCTTGAAGCATAATCTATTGAGTGTCAGTCAGATGTGTGATAATGGAACCGAGGTGATATTTCGTTCAGATGGGTGTAGTGTTCGTGATCTTGATACGGGAGAAACTGTTATCAAATAAAAAGAACTCCAAATAATCTATACATATTTGAAGAAGGAGAACAACAATTTTATTTGAGCAAGAATGATGAACACTGGTTATGGCACCGGAGGTTGGGGCATCTAAGATTTTCACAAATAAGGAAAGAATGCAAATACCAAGCAGTTCGTGGTCTTCCAGACATCGAAATTCCAGACAACACTATATGCAAATCATGTCAGTTTGGGAAGCAAACCAGAACTAAATTCCATGAGAAGGAAGGATCAGCCAGCAGGCCTCTTGAGCTAGTTCATACAGATGTATGTGGTCCATTCAGGACAAGGTCACCTCGAGGAGAAGAATACCTTATACTATTCATTGACGATTTCTCCAAGATGGTTTGGTTAGGAATTATGAAGCACAAGGACGAAGCATTCGAAAAATTCAAATCCTTCAAGGCCTTGGTTGAGAATGAATCAAATTACAAAATCAAGTGCCTCAGGTCAGATAGAGGTGGGGACTTTACCTCAAATGAATTTTTCGATTTCTATGAAGAACATGGAATAAGAAGGGAATTCTCCACAGCTAGGACTCCTCAGCAAAATGGTGTAGTTGAAAGGATGAACAGAACAATCCAACAAATGGCTCGGGCTATGCTTGATGAATCTGGAACTCCCGCAACCTTCTGGGGTGAAGCTGCATATGCTCTGGTTGTTATTCTCAACAAACAAATGTCAGGTGAACAACACTCAAACTCCGCATGAGCTCTGGAATGGTAAGACTCCTTCAGTAAAGCACTTCAAAATATTTGGGAGCAAATGCTATATTAAGAATACTGATGAACAGCTTGGCAAACTTGAACCTAGAGCAGATGAAGGTATTCTTCTTGGTTACTCTCCACACAGCAAAGCATACAAGTGCTACAATAAAAGACTTGGAAGAATTGTTGAAAGCATTGATGTAGTGGTTGATGAAAAAGGATACATCCCTAGGCAACGTAAATCATGATGATATCGAAGCAGGAATGAAGACTATTTTCCAAATTAGATTGATGATGAAGAAAGAGCCCATAGAAGAAACCCATGAGGAGCTAGAAGGAACAGATAAGGAAATAGAAGAAAAGATCCTTCTAGGTATGTTCAAGAAGAGTCATCCGAATCACAATTTTGGGAAAAAGAGGCTGGAATACAAACTAGAAGAACAATTGCAGAAGCCTCAAGCTACTTGGCATTGCTCTCCTCCATTGAGCCACAAAATGTAAAAGAGGCATGCAAAGATGAAAGCTGGGTCAAGGCAATGATGAAGAACTTGAGCAGATTGAAAAGAACAACACTTGGGAGTTGGTTCCTAGACCAAAAGATAAGAATGTCATAGGGACAAAATGGATCTTCAAGAACAAGTTGAATGAAAATGGTGATGTTATTAGAAACAAGGCCAGACTTGTTTGTAAAGGGTATGCTCAAAAAGAAGGAATAGACTTTGAAAAAACTTTTGCTCCTGTTGCTAGACTTGAGGCCATCCGAATGTTCCTTTCTCTCTCAAGTTTTCAAAAGTTCAAAGTTTTTCAAATGGACGTGAAATCGGCCTTTCTGAATGGGGACTTAGAAAAAGAAGTGTACATTGAGCAACCAGATGGTTTCATCCTTGGGAATGATCCAAAACTTGTATGCAGACTAAAAAAGGCTCTCTATGGTCTTAAACAGGCTCTAAGGGCTTGGTACTATCGGTTGGACAGATATCTTCATCAACAAGGTTTTTCAAAAGGATCAGCAGATAGTAATCTTTATATAAAAATTGAAAATGACAAATTGCTAATACTTGTTGTGTATGTAGATGATATTATCTTTGGCAGCAATGAAGAAGCTATGAGTCAAAGCTTTGCCTTGGTGATGCAGAAAGAATTCGAAATGTCTTTGATTGGAGAACTGACTTACTTTCTTGGATTGCAAATCCAACAAAATGAAGGTGAATCTTCTTATCTCAAACCAAGTATCTCAAACAGATCTTGAAGAAATATGGCATGGAAGATGCAAAACCAGTATGTACACCCATGGTAACAGGATGTAACCTCAGTGCAAATGATGAATCAGTAGCAGTGCATCAACCAACCTACAGATCTATGATTGGAATTCTACTTTATTTGATAGGTACCCAACCAAACATCATTGCATGCAGTGGGAATAGTTGGAAGATTTCAGGCAAATCCAAAGAAAACTCATCTTCAGGCAGTGAAGGGAATTTTCAAATATCTTCAAGGGACTCAAAATTATGGCTTATGGTATCTAGAGATACAGATCTCACACTTCATGCTTATACAGATGCAGATTGGGACGGAAGCGTGGATGACAGGAAGAGCATAAGTGGTGGTGCATTCTTTATGGGTTCCATATTAGTATCTTGGTTCAGCAAGAAATAGAGTTCGATTGCCTTGTCTACAGCTGAAGCAGAATATGTTGCTGCTGCATCTTGCTGCACTCAACTCCTTTGGATGATGTAGACCTTGCAGGATTTTCAAATCACTTGTACACCAGCTATCTCCATCTTATGCGATAACACAAGTGCAATCAGCATCTCAAAGAATCCTGTCATGCATTCAAAAACCAAGCATATACCAATCAAGTATCATTTTCTCCAGGAACAAGTGCTTGAACAGAAAGTCAAGTTGGAGTATGTTCCTTCTAAGGAACAAGTTGCTAATATTCTCACCAAACCATTTCCCAGGGAGACTTTTAAATACCTCAGGCAAAAGCTGGGGGTTGTTGATGCATCATCTTATTGTTGAAACTCTTCTGATTGTTGGTTGTATGCATGGTTCATCTCGAGTATATGCGTACATATGCTGGGTTGCGGCACAGGTTCATGGGGAGTATATAATGCATTGTTGGAATTATGGAGGATGTACAAAAGGAGATCATGGAAGCTGGTCTGAATATAGCTGCAATATGTTTCTATCTCTTTGTTGGTCATTAATGGTGTCTGGTGGATTATGGCAGGTTCGGGGGGAGCATAACCCTTTGCCCTTGATGTCAAAGGGGGAGAATGTCGCTGAAGTTTTTGAGGTTGCCATCAAGTCCAAAGGGGGAGATTGTTGGCATTATGTTTCTGGTATGGTTATATTTTACAGATGTTGTACTTGATGGCAACACCCATGGCATGGCTCTCAATATGATGAAAATTAAGAAGTACGCAGGAGAAAATTAGATGCGTACCCGCAGGTACGCTGTGCAGGAACCGCGTCCAGTCACGCAGGTTACCCATTCATGAGGTGCGTACCCCCAGTGCACACACTTCAAGGTAGTAAAGTGCGCACACGTGGGTTTCCTTATGTTTAACCCTTGGTATTTAGCCGACGGTATTGTGTTATCATGGTTTTGGCTCGTGGTATTGTTTTATTTTATTATTATTATTGAGCCCCATGATCCTTGATTTGAGGAAGAGCTTGCCTATATAAAGCCAAGGAGATCATTTGGCTTAGTATGCTTTTGGGTTAAATATCTTAAGATCTGAAATATTTGGGTTATTGTTTCAAAAAGCTTGATCTATATGAAAGTGAAGTAGAAAGCGAATCTGTGAAGGGTGATCTCTCAAGCGCTTGAACAGATCTGGGCATCCGTCTAACTGTCGCACACTGGTGATCTGCAAATTCAGCCCTAATCTGATGTACGCAGGTGTTTAATGGTGCCTCTGCATGGGTACGCAGAGCAAGAAAAGGCGAGCGGTGTGGGTACGCAGGGCAGAATAAGGGTGACTGCGTGGGTACGCAGAGCAGAAACGGGCGAACTGCGTGGGTGCGCAGAGCAGCAATGGTTCAGGTGTGTATGCACAGTAAAAGTATGCGGCGTGATAGACTTTCTAGGTGCGTACCTCTATGGTAGTACGCGGCGCGATATTGCATCTGAGTGCATACTGTACGATGCGCGACAGAAGAAGTAGTGCGTGGGCACGCAGTGCAGCAGAAGGAGCTCTGTGGGGATACGCAGAGAAGCAGAGGGTGAATTGTGTACCGACGCAGGCCAAAGAAAGGAAAGTTGCGTATCTATTTCAGGACTATCTGTTGACTGAATTTTTCTGTTGATAAGGTGTTCTAGGTTTAGTTCTGTTATTTTGATCTGGTTACTGCAACTGACTGTAATTTATATGTACTTGATGATCATTTGATGTATATGGATCCAGTTTGAAAATTTATGAAAGGTGGTCCTTGTAAGTAAAGAAGTAGGGGGTTGTAGCTCCCTTTCAGGAGAGACTAGAAAACGAGAGAGAGTTGTAGCTGTCTGCAAGTTGCAGCCTGTGTACTGGTAAAGGACTGCACCAGTACAAGACCACTGTAAAAGGAGTTTCTAATTTGAAAAAGATAGAGACATATTGCAGCAGGTGGTTTTCACCCACATTGGGTTTCCACCTTATATTTGGTGTTCTGTTTTTCTTGTTCATGCTAATTATTTTATGATACTGATATGCAAAAATAATTCAAAGTATAAATAAGGAAGATTTGGTAAAAGGACTAGATAATACTGATTCACCCCCCCCTCTCAGTATTATTTCCAACAAGGAGAGACGAAACAAGCAAGGAGCCAAGCGAAAGACTAAGGTTGGTGCTCTCTGCTTCTCTCTCATCTATCTCCCATAAAGGAAAAACAAGTTACTTTGAATTGTTTATTTCTAAGATAGTTACCCGTCTTAGTGTGACTAGCAGATGTGAATAGACACTAGTTTTCCAGAAAACAAAATGGCAACTCCGCTGGGGAACAAATACTTTGTTTGTTTTTTATTTTTGTTTGCTTTATAAACTACAGATGGAGCTTGAAGTTAATCTAGCTAGCCTTCGAACTTCTTTTTCTATGCAACTGCAAAGTAGATCAATGCTACTTCAGTCAATCTCCGGGTTGGTTTATGAATTGAACATCTGACTTGAAAACATCCTAAGTGCATTGGTGGTAGCTCAATAGCCTCATAAGATCATACCCCTATACTTTGTATTTATTGTCCATCATAATCTTGGCCTAAATCATTGAACTTAACTGCAAACTGTGGGTGAAAACCAAGCTCAGTCGCATCCCTGGTGTTAGAGCCTAAATCTGCCTTAGGCTGAAAGAAGGCAAAATTCAGGGTAACCACAAACCATGCTCTGTCTGGTAGTTAGCCCTACCAGAATAGGAGAGGGCTCTCTCCAGGTCACACTCAATAAAAATACACAATAAAGTCTGAGATGACTCAAAATGAAATACTGATTTTAGGCTAGTAAATAGATGTGGAAAAGGCGATTTTGAATGACTGAATTTTCTGGGCTGTAAGGGACCAAAGGAACATCTGAGCTGGGAAATTAAATCAAGGACACATAATATTTCATGAGGCAAGATAGGCAGGAGGTTTAGCAGTAAGATTGAAGTAATATGAAATGGAAAGACTGTTAAGAGGTTTAAAAAGGGCATAGCAAATGAATTCTTTTCAAACAGAAGAATAAACACACAGCCTGAATACCTTACTGAGGCAGAGCATTGAACTGGATTCTACCTTTCTTACTTTAAAGCATTCAACTGGAAATGGTTATGAATGGACTGTATAAACATAACAAATACACATATGAAATAGAAATAATAAACATCTGCTAAACATCTACCACATGAATCTCATGAATCAGAGCTGCATCATTTTATTAATTCCCTGGCCAAAATGTGTACAATGCAAGTACTGGGTTTTTCCTCCACACTGCTCCCAGAAATTCCAACCCTTTGCAAATGGTTTTGCATACAATAAATAGACTATGCCATTGGGAAATAGAATGACCCATAGTTGAGGAGTTTTTCAAATCATTACAAAATGGAAATGGAAAGCCAACCATTAGTGACAGGTGCAACGTTACAAAAATGACAAATTGTTTGGGTGACTGCTCGCCTTCCTTTGCCACTTGGATAGGAGCCAACCTTTAGTGAAAATACTTTAAACTTTGCCTTAGGTGTGAAAAATATGTAGTGTAAATGAGCGGGCCCATTTGGAGAAAGTCGCGAATCGAAATGTCGAGAGCGGAAGTGATTTTGGCCTTTGGGTCCCTGTGTGCTGCGCCTAAATCTATATGCGCCACGCCAATTTGGAGGCAATTTTTAGGTACCTACTAGAGTCAAAATTGTGCCCAAGTGTGCTTGCTAGAAATCTCTACCTATCTACTTTCCAACCCAAGTGGAATTTCCGAATTTGGTGCTCATTTTCCCCTCCAAAACTTCAATCTCCCAAGACTGCTTCCTTTGTGTCTAAATAGGGGCAGAGAGGTCATTTTTTGAGTGTTTTTGACCTCATGGGGACTCAAAACTTTCCCAAACTTCTTGTCCATGCACAAAAAGTCATGATTTTTCATGCTGAATCCAAAAATGAAAACCATTTGTGATTTGGAGCTCCCAATCCTAAGCGTTGCGCCAGTGGCGCGGTGCACAGGGAGAAAAACCCTGTTTGTGCACAAACCTTTGTCAAATGACCAAAAATGCCCCAAAAATGCTCCAAATTTCTTGCTCATGCACCAACAGTCATGATTTTTCATGCTGAATCCAAAAATGCAAACCATTCTTGATTTGGATCTCCCTATCATAAGCGCTGCGCCAGGGCGGCGCATAGAGCCTGTGCGTAGCACATTTTGCAGGAGACGTTTGGAGGCCTTCCCGGTGTCCAAATTGGGTGCAGGATAGCTCGTTTGAAATTAATTTGAGTCTACTATCCAACACAACTATAATTTTTCAATTTGGAGTTCATTTTGCCTATCAAAGAATCAAATCTCCCAAGGTCACTTTAGAGGTGCATCAATTCTCCCGAGGCAATTGTATTTTTGACATTTCTCTAAAACCATGACACCAGTGTAAAAAGTGAAGGAGGTTTTTCTTCCTTGGCCTATTTTGGACAAAAAATTCTCTCGGTTTTCCAAAATTCATCTTTTCTTGCTCAGAAACATCATTTGAGTGAATTATTGAGCCTTCATCTGGCCTGCAAGTATTATTTGAGAACAACAATTTGCAAACCCTAGACCTAATGACTGAAATGACTCTTGTCCATTAAAATATCAAACATTGACTATCATGGACTTTAGTGAACATTGATGAAAAGACCTAAGCCAACAGGTACAAGACATGAGGGGAATGAACTGACAAGACCCTTCCGTTAGATTATGGCATGCTTCTAGCAGAATGCAGCTGAGTGAATGGAGCGAGACACCTAAAAATGAGATTCAGAAAGAGTTTTGATCTATGACAGAGGACTGACAAGACAAACCCTAACACCTGGACCATCGCATTTTCTCTCATTGGTAGTCTGGATGCATCACACCTCCCATGTTCTGCAAGTGAGATGCATCCCTGTTTCCCTTAAGGACAGGTGCGATGATTGAATGAGACTATTTCTCTCTCCAGAAATTGGTTTTTTCTTCATTGTTTTCAGCTCTATTAAGTAGTTTTGCTGCTTATGATCAGTATATCATCGTTGAAGCCTTCTTCCTTTACATTATTCAACCTCCATTGATAAGGAATTGTGAATGTTTTTTTATGTATTTTTCATCATTTACAGTTCTCCTTTGCAAAAAGTAGCTTAAACGAACTGTCGTCTTTTGATTCGAAAGTGTCTTAATTGTTGTCTTCAGTCAAGAAAAAGAGTGTCGTAAAGTATTCCTCTTTTAGATAGTCGATTGTACTTTTGCCATTGTATTTGATTTGAATTGTCGAAAACAATTTTCCATTCGAAATTGAAAGTGTCGTCTTAGTCTTCCTTTCGTTTTGAAAAGAAATTGTTAAAGTGTTTCTTTGAAGAAAAGTAGTTCAGATTTGTACTTAGTTTTCTTTTTGGCATTCTCACATTAAGGAAACGGAAAAACAAATGCATGCATGTGCATTTGCATTTAGATTGCATGCGGAAATTGATTTAGGAAAAGTGCATTTAGTGTGTGCTCTCTGCCCTATGTTGAAAGAATCGTACTCTTAAGTCCTTAGGAACTAGGATTTTCATTGCTAAAAGAAAACAAATGACTGTTTTTCATTTTAGATTGCATATTTAGGAATTTTACATCTACATCACGCGGTGAACCTTGAAAGGAAAACTTCTTAAGAAATATCAACTATAAAATAAACCTCAATAAACATAAAAACGCTTTGGAACCTAATGCACAACGTCTAGAAGTCTAGGCTAGAGACATATTCTGGCATCGTAAAGCCTGGTAACTATCATTTTCATTGTAGTTTGGGTGATTCCTCCTCTTTGATACGACAAGTGCCAGTACAGACTTGTGCTCCCACATATTGTCAAGTATATATTGGGAGACCACAATAGGTTGATATCCTTTATCCTTAGGAAGCCATGTCTGTTGTCCTATCGATCGCAATGCACTGAACACAACATTCGGGAAGATTTACTGCCGTACATAAAGTCCTCGGTAATTTCTCTATAATTTACAACTGAGGTGTATATTGTAGTTTTGCGATTAGTTTGGTAAGCCCTCTGTCTAGATTTCCAGAGTGTTCACTTTCATTCCTTTTCAACTCCTTAAAAGAAAAGGTCCATCTGAGCACTTGTCACTTCAGGCTCATTAAAAATCGAAGGTGACTAGAGTCATCTTTAGCTTTTTCTCGGCTCTTCAAAATTGAGAAAGAAAGTTGTGTCAAAGCATCATAAAATTCATTTAATTCAGAATAAAATCCATGTTCCTTCGTTGATATTAGGTTCAGATAATGGATTCCACCAATCAAGGATTTCCCCTTGGGGGAAATCCTAGTCCTTTCTCCTCTTGGGGAGATATTGGTGCTCCATACATGGCTACATTGTCCCTTCTAGGACTCACAATTGGCCTACCAGTTTGGCTATTCTCAACCTCTTTCATTCAAAACACCGTAATTCCTCAGTAATCAAATCAGGAACCAGATGATATTGGAGTTGCTCCCCCACCTTCTACTTCATTTATTTCTCCCTATCCTTCTTCCTCTTTGCTTGGTGAAACTAGTGATACTAAAAACCAAGTAGCTGAGAACAAGAAGAAAGGGAATGAGAAGAAGAAGAAGAAGTCAGCCACACAAGGGGGAAACCATGCATTGTCCAGCAAAAATCCACACACTGCACCTTCCAAACCCAAATCTCCATGTTTCATTTGCAAAGGAAACCACTATCATCGAGATTTTCCTTGCATCCTGCAGATCTTGAGAGACTGGTCTCCCCACTTGCACAATCTAGTGTCTTCAACCTCTATCGATCATGTTGAGAATACACCATCAACTAGTGAAAATGAAGTCAATGGAAAGAAGGAAGATCTAAATTTCCTTGTAGGTTGTCTGAAGGCAAGCATGCCCTCCATTGTTGTCCTTTTCTGGACGAAGCTAAAAGAGTCTTGGATAACCATCCTACTTCACCGTAGTGACTTCCACCTGGATACAAGAAACTCTTGCCAAGTCCATCGCTAGTTGAAAATCCGACTGACATACCTCTGTTGTCGGGCAAAGCACTTATCATTGAAGATAATCCCTCTGAGTCCACACCGGACCAAAGTCAGCAGGTCGAGATGGCAGTGACCCAGTCTTATCTTCATAAGGTCCACCTTTAGATGATACAATCTCCAAAGAGAATGAGAATGACACCATTCAAATTCTTTTTTTTAACACAAAATCTGATGAACATGGGGGCAATATACCCATTCCTTTACCATAGGAGGGAAGTTCTCCATTTCAAGAGATTCATTCGGCTGTTTATTCGGTCCCTCCTCTAAGAAATCTAGTCGTTTCCTTTGATTGGAATCTACTAGCTAGCCCCCGCCTTCCATTTAATGCACCATTCCAAATCATAGTAAAAGATTACAGAATGATCATGGTTGGCACTATCATATATGAAAGGGCTTCCGTGAGTATCCTTTCCTCAACTGCTTGGAAAGTGCTTGGTTCACCATCGCTTCTGCCTGAGATTCGAAATTTGTCAGGCTTCAATAAAGGAACCAGTCGACCATTGGGGATACTTCCAAATTTGCCTATAACTTTGAGAAGGAAAACCATTCATTTGAACATGATGGTAGTCCAAGGACCACTACATTACAATCTACTCCTTGGGTGTGACTACATTTACAGCATAGGAGCTATTGTTTCCACACTCTTTCGGGTGATGTGTTTCTCGTATGAAGGTAGAATGGTACAAATTATTGACCAGCTTTCATTTCCCAGTTCAAACATGGCTACTAGTCAAACACCATCCCTAAATGGTCTCTTTGCATAAGGAATGTCTCATCAACCTCCAATTCATCCACCTAAGGACCATGAGTGATTCGTTGAATGTGACGAAACCCAGGGGGAATGCACCTTGGTCTCCTTCAGCAGGCAAACCTAGATGAAAAGATAGATTTCCTCATAGGATATATGACCAATTTGACACACCCATCCGTTTAGGATATGGGATCAATCTAGAAAAGGATCTCCTCGTCGTAGGTTATATGATTGGTCTGACACACCTGTCTGTGTAGGATATGGGATCAGTCTGAAACAGGATCTTCTCGAAGGTTATGTGATTGGAAGCTCACACCATTCAACTTTGTCTATTTCGATGGACAAAGCCAAGAACTATTTTGTCTACTCCGTGGATGAAACAATATGGCTTTAATGCAAGGACTTCCATATGGTAACTTGGAAACTCTACTTTTCTTTATACCTGGGGGCATGCAAACCTTTTTTACGCAAGTGAAAAGCGACCAATGTAAATTCAACCCCATAGTATTTTACTAACTTCAGTTGCTTAGGTTAGGTGATTGGTCTGATCCACCATTCACCTTTGTTGGTAGTCCAGAAAAGTAAAGGAAATGTCTTTTCTAAACTATCCTACCTAACCTTAATAGTTCATTATCTTTTAGCTCTATAGTTGTCGTTTCTAGCCTGCATACAAAATGCACTGAGCAAAGTTTCGAATGGGGCAAGCTCATTAATAAATGAACCTACTAATAAGAGATCCTTAAAGACGATTGGTACGAGCAATGTTTCCACAAATTTCAAGCTCGTTAAAAAATAAACCTAGCGCTAAGCACATTTTGGCACAAGGTTCAAGCTCGTTAAAAAATAAACCCACCTTTCGGTAAATAACCTTTGTGGTTGCATTGCTATTAGCCCTTTAAGCCTTGGTGGTGTTCTTACCATCACCTCCACTCTTTTAGCCGATCATATGCCTCCACTTGATTGTTTACCCTTTTGAGGAATAGTTGCGATGAGTGATTCTATTGGCCACCCTCATTACGCTACCGTGTTTAAGAAGTTCCAAACTTACTTGGAACCAGTTGCTACCCGGATACATCACTCGTTCCTAAAAAATGAGTTTCTTTTAAGCTCTTTTTAGACTCATAAAATATGAAAGATTGCTGAGCTGGCATTCCCAACACGTTAAAGTAAAGGGAAGCACCATCCCTCCTCTATATTTTAATCTTTTTGGACCTGAGGGATCATTACACAAAAATATCGAGTGCTTGTCTTGTTCGGCTCACTAAAACTATCAAAAGTCATCCCTCTCATGTTATTTTATACTTTTTCGAACTTAAAGGATTATACCATGAAAAAGGACCACTGCAGTTTCTTTTCTGTCTCTTTTCAAACTCTCTAAATATGAAAAGGACCAAGTTATCTTTGTCGTTAAACTCGTTAAAACAATAGCAAAAAACTTGTCCATCTGGGTAAGAGCGAGTTTCACTGTTGCTAGGCTCGCTAAAACATAGCGACAGGTTTGCCTGAAGGGAAAATTATAGAACAAGCATATGTTATCCTCCTCAAGCTTGACAAAAATAAAGAGGTACTGGTCAACAATGACTGGGGAAAAGGGACGAAAACTTGAAGAACTTCATTGGTGGAAGGTCGCTCTTGAACATGACACTTTCACTCCATCACCATGATTGAGTCAGGTTGGGTTATTTCGTTCACTGGTGACATCATCATTGATCCTCCATACCATCCATTTTTGGGGTTAATGCTACCAATCCATTTTAATGTCACTGATATGTTCAAGAGAAGTCGCTCAGAGAATTCACCAACCCAGCTAACGCCTCATCCACTACAATACCTTCATGCTCCATTTTTCATGACCGCCACCCTAAACCTTGTATCATTAGATCATTTTCACCTCCAAAAAATCATTTGCTCTGTTTTGTGTCGTAGATGTGGGATTCATTAAGGCCCTCCTACGACAGGTCACTTCTTGTTGACATCAACTCATTATCCAAGAAGTTGACTTAGGAACAACCCTTTCAGTACTTTGAAGCTTGCATGCCTCAATGGCAAGTTTCTCACTTCCGATGATAGGTTTACATCAATGGCCTTTGACCGAAAGACTTTGCATGGTGTTTGACATTGACTCATGTTTTCAGACCACATGAATTGTACTACAGTACCTTGAGGGTCATTATCATTATCAGTGATTCCTCTCATGCTTGTTAACAGCTTACATCATTGGCTGGTAATTAGGTGATGTCTTTCCATGTTTGACTTCAGATCATCTTTTCACATGGATCAACTTGTACATCGGGCAAAGATTGAATGAGTTTGAATACCTCAGATCTAGTTTCATCCATCGAGGCTGCAATATATTCTAGAAAATAAAGACATCAAATGCACTCTATAACTGCACAGATGATCATCCAAGCTAAGCGATGATGGCTCTACAAGAATCACCAGTCTGCAATGACAGACGATTGTCTGTCCTATGTACATAAAAATGAATTTATAAAGTTGAGCATGGGAATGCCCACCTCAGTTGGATCATGAAAATATTATGAAGATAATGTATTGTACTGTATCTTATTATGGGTCACCTTCCAGTTCGAAAAACCTCGGATCCTCATGATAAAGCATTTCACCCAACATCAGAAGATTTACGACCTCATGCTTTAGGGGGCAACTATTATAGACATATTTGGGCATTGCAACCCCAATCACATATGTCAATAAACCAAGGGCTCTTAAACCCCTAAAAGTGTTTTTTCATACCCTAAAGGATCAAGGTCAATTGATTACATCATTTCCCAGAAATTCCACCTGAAAAACTACTCAGAACTGGTCAAAACCGACCCATACAGACTACTTTTTGGCCAAGGTATGATGCATCTCACCTATTACACACGAGGGGTGTGATGCATACTGAAAAGGCCTTTTGTAGGGTTCGATGGGTGAGAGTAGACAAATGGTAGAGGCAATTGGCTAAGTGGAAACCCAGAGAATCTTCTAGAAACTATTCATATGACACTTGCCTATCTGAATTCACCCAAGGATGAGTAAGAGATCATGAAATATCCAAGTGGAACCAAGAACTATCAGTGAAATGACACTAATCAAAAACCCAGAAGCTAGCTCACCCCCTTGCAAATATCTATATATGGATCCCTCATCCTAGAGATCCAGGGGCTAGAATTTTGTATTTTTTAAGGAAGTGATGTTGGTTTCTCTGTGAAGCATTGTATTGTTGGGTGATATAGCTTTTCATGAGGTGAAGAGGGCTTTCATGTTGGGAGGGTGGTGTTGGATCAGATAGCTGGGTTGTAATCCTCTCTTCTACTTCTATCAATAAAGTTATTTGAGTTTTCCTCCATATACTTGTGTATTTCTAAATCTTGTTATGTATGCATTTGTATGGTTAATGTACTTCTGATTCTACATTATTTATGGTATCATAGATCCCTATGCTTTGATGGTATTTTGTTACTTTGCCTCTACAGGTGTTCTTTGAAGTGGGACAAGTGGGAAAGGAGTGGTGAAGCTATATCAAAGGAGAGAGGAAACAAGCAACGCAAGCAAAAGACTAAGGTTGGTGCTCTGTGCTTCTCTCTCATCTATTTCCCATAAAGGAAAACACAAGTTACTTTGAATTGTTTGTTTCTAAAATAGCTACCCATCTTAGTGGGACTAGCAAATCTGAGTAGACACTAGTTTTCCCAGAAACACCAAGCCGTCTCCACCCCCTGTGTTAGTATCACTCCTAATGCTATACACGATGCATCAACATGGACATGAAACTCCTCGCCCCATTTCGGGAAGACCAGGATCGGTGTAGAGGTAATTTTTTCTTCTAGTACATCCAAGATTTTTTTACTTTCATCATTCCAACAAAACATGACATCGTTTTTCAACAGCTTCTCCATTGATGCAGTGATCTGGGCATAACTTTTGATGAACTTCCTATAGTACTTTGTATCTCCCAGTGTAGCGCATAGCTATTTGACACTTCACAGTGCTTCCAAATTCAGAATCAGTACAATTTTCGCAGGGTCTACCATCATCCCCTATTTGCAAACCACATGTTCCAACAAGTTCCCAAAGGGAATGAGGAACACACACTTTTTGAGGTTCAACATGATTTGGTGTCTTCAACAGGTATCCAGTATAAAGCATAAGCTTGCTACATGGTGCTTAACCAATCCAAATACAGTCCAATCATCCAGATAGACCTCCACGAACTTGTGGATATATTCCTTGAATGCTACAACAACTATGCACGAAAAGGTGGCGGTGCATTCTTCAATCCAAATGGCATGACAGCATATTGAAAAAAACCCCACTCAGTCATGAAGTTTGTCTTACTCCTATCTTCCATGGCGATTTTGATCTGGTGGTACCCTGAGAATCCGTCAGTGAAAGAATATGCTTCATGTGCACCAACATTTTCCAATACTTCATTCGTGAACGGAGTTGGGAATGGGTCATGCACACATGCGTCATTCAATTTTTTGATGTCCATGCATATTCTTATGTTGCCCTTCTGCTTCTTTTCCTGCACCACCATAGGGCTTACCCAATCAGATTCTTCCACCAACTCAATGATTCTTGCTGCAAGCATTTTGTCGAGTTCTATTTGAACCTTTTCCTTGTATTTCGGATTCAAGCAGTAAGGTCTCTACTTACTTAGCTTTGCATCGGGCTTTAATGTGATGCGCATCATTCCTAAATCTATGATGATTCCTTTCAAGTCTGTTATCTTGGTTGGGAATAAGTCTTGGTACTCACGGAGTAACTTAGTGACCTTATCCACCGTCGCGTCATACCAGTAGTCACTGAGTGTTACATACTTAGGTTCGACTTCTGTACCAATGTTCACCTTCTTTGTGTTTACTGACGCGGTTATGTCAGGGTCTTCAATCAGTGGTCCTTGAAACTTGAAATGTACTTCAGTTTTTGGAATGTTAACTTTTTGCACATCCTCGTCGTCTTCTTTAGTATTAACGTTATAACACTCCAACGTACAGCTTAGCTATGTAGCCCATTCAGGCTGAATCAATTCTATTGGCTCCTAGAGTATCTTAAAGATAACTGCTTTTACTGCTTGTAGCATGTCATCAATAGTGTCCCACCAACGATCCTTAAACATGAAGGTTAATAGGAACCCTTCATGCAAGATATCCCATTCACTCATCCCATGGCGGAGTTCCATCTCTATATATGAGTTCATGGGTATAACATCTAGGGTATGACAGAACAAGTGCACACACTCAAGTTGTGGCTCTTCCCCATAGACCTTTGTCCACTTGTCAAGGTGCACGATCATGTCGTCCATCATACGTGTCTTTTAGATGCATCTGAGGCTTCCCAAAACACATGCGCATCATTCTGTAGCATTTTCACCAATCCTCAAAGCTTCCTTGGTGCATGCCCCACCATCTCGCGGGTGTAGCGTGCAGTACCCATTTCAAAGCCTTGAAATGTTGTTGTTCCAGCACCTCTCTTTCAAATCTATTCAAGAAAGCATCTATCTCACTTAACCCATCATAAGTAGGCAGATCCCTTACCTCTGTCGATACATAATGCAATGATATTGTCATCATGTTACAGTTCAGCGTGGTTAACTTGTGTAACTGGTTTTGCCATCACTCTATTTGTTCGTCCGAATTTGATGTACATGAACTTTCGTGCTCCCATGAGATTCATCCATCTGTGGTGGGATTTACCCAGTATTTCTCTCACACGGTTATATTGTATATGTAGTCCAAGTCTTCATCTCTTTCATAGCCACGCACTAGCTCCATGTGGTGTGATCCCTCAGCAAGGTCCAAAGGTACGACTATGCATAGAGACTTCTTCTAAAAAATCACTTTGCACTTCTTTAGGTTTAGCACCTCATTCATGTCAATGGCCCAATCGATTCCAAAGAGCATGGGGTAGGGATTGTTGTTATTAACAATCTCTATCACTTCAAAGTTTTCTAGCGTGCTTGCCCCTTCAATATCCATGGTGATTCCCTAAAATCTTCCCATGGGTATGATCTTTTGTCGGTTCTCCATTCATAGGTGGATAAGAGACAATTGTAGCATAGGCCTTCCCATGCACTCCCATGTTTGCTTCGGCAGAATGTTCACGCCCAATCCTAGGTCCAGAATCACTTTTTCCATCTCATATTCTCCAATCTGTGCAGTCAACCTAATTTCTCTTCCTGTCCTCGTCACATGCTTTCCAATCTTTCAGACTAAGTGCAGTTCTCCTAGCGTGGTCCTAGCACATCTATTAATGAGTTCCTGCAATCCCTTTACAACCTTACTGTCGTGTAGTAGCTTCGTGCATGTTTCTAGGAACATCGTGAGCATTTATGGGTCCATTTCTGGCTCTGATCTGTCTTTGCTTCCTGAAGTGGAGTTATCAATGAAGCTCTTTCTAGATTCCATGAAGGTTTCCTAAGCGTGCTCCAAATCAAACTTTGGTTCTTTCACCAGAGCCTTGTGAACCCAAGTATTATCTTTAGGATACTTGCCTTTATCATCTCCTATCATAATTCCACTTCAGAGAACAATTTTCATGTTGGGGCCTTCCTTACGCAGCTTAGACCTCGTCATCTGCAGGTTTTGAGTCGGGGGAGTTTGGAGCGCTCCCTTATCGCGCAGCCTAGTTATCAGTGTGGGACAATCCTACATCTCATGATCAAACATGGTACAATACAGACATGATGGACATGTTGGATTCATACAGCCATGGGCATAATATCCTGGTCCCTCGCAATTGTAACAAATCAGTTGTCTGTGACCTCTTCTAGGTCCTCGTCCACCTCAGCCTCATTCACACCCCTGAAATCTGGTTCACGCCATTCCTACATTCTGGTCAAGGGGTTGTGTTTCAATCTAACCTCTGTAGGTGGGAGTCTTATCCATCATTAGCTCATAGCTTCTACATGTACACTCATCATGTTCCATTGATCTATAGAACTTATAGAACAACTGTTACGAATTCTGCATGTACTTTTGTAACAAATGATAGTTGCTCGTAATATGCTTTCCTCCTATTTGACAAATCAAGCACCACAAAGCAGGCGTCGTGATAGGTCCTGCTTGTGCCTCTGGTCTTAATGACATCGACCCTCATCCCACTAGGTAATTTTCGAACACCGAGCAGTGGTCCTTGTCATGCCCCTGACCGTTGCACTTTACGCACCATAGTACTTTTCACACTTCCGGGCAAGCTATCATGTCTTGTTTCAGACTCTGCATCTCAAGGAATAAGTTTTTTCAACTGCACGTGGATTTGCTAAACTCCCAAGTTAGGATCCTATATCGGGGTCTCATGCAGTCTCATCACAATCTCCAAGGCCTCTGCTTGAGTCATTAACCTCTGTTGTGACAGTGTGTTCCTCAAATGCAGCATTAGTGATGCTACAAACCATTCGCAATGTTGTCCATACATTAAAGTCATATTGGCTTTGTGAATCATGCACTTAAGTCTCTGATCCAACTCCCAAGGAGTCTCGCCTGGCAGCATTGTGATCTCCTTGAACCCAATGGTTGAATGCACCTTTGACTTTGGCCTGCTAAATTCTTTGTTTAGCGCAATTTGGATATCTGTGATCCCCGCATTCAGATTGTCATTAGAATGTTTAATATACCAGGTCAACACGCGATCCTGTAGAGTGTTGTTTTCTTTATGTTATCATATGTAACTCCCTCCTCTTCCCATATGGCCTTTATCATGAACCAAAATTGGTCTGGATCTTATTTCCTACTCCCTTGAACACCAGAAACTTTATCATGCTTTCCATATTGACTCACGGTGGTGGCGGAGGTGGTACGGGCGAAGATGGGGGTGAAGGCAGTGAAACTGGTGGTGCTGTGGGTGGGGGTGGTATGCACAGGGATGGTATGCATGGAATCCTCTTCCTTATCAAATTGATCACACTTCTTGGTGAGACCTTCATGAGCTCTTCCTCATTCCCTCGCAGAGGTGAAATTACGGGGTCAGTTTCTAGTTCTGTACTATCTTCGTTTCTGTAAATTATCCCACTTCGCGTAGCCTCAAACATCAATGTATTCACATAATCCACTTTTCACCCAATAACATTTTAATCCAAGTGTTCAGAGACTTAATGTTACCTCGCGGTCCTTTGATAAAGCGTCACTCTGCCTCGCTATAGCTGACTGAAGTGTCTATCGCGAACTCAGTAATGAATCCTCCTATAATCTGATCGAGCCAGTGATCAACAGCACACACGATCTTATCCTCCGGTGCTTCCAATCTACACACCAACTCTAGAGTCCACACAATAGAATTTTCAAGTTTCCACCTCCCTTGGCTATCTGCTAGCTTCACGATCCACTCGTACAGCTTAGGAGGGAAAGATGTGAAGAAAATTTCATGGATTTTCATGTACAGATAGCAGTCTAAACACTTTTCCTTTGATAGTTGCGGATTCCTATTCTCCTGCACCGCAAAGTCATGAATTTTCCTATCCAACCAACCCTCAATGTCTTTCTTAGTTGGACTCCAATGATATGACATCAAACATCTCTATGCATATTCCAGTCCCAGCAATAGAAGCATTTGTTGGCTTGTTGGGGCCTGACCCAGGTTCGGAGTTGATTATCCAAACAAATCCGTGTACTATTGGCCCTTTTGGCAATAGTCTGTGAAGCGCAGACTGAGGTCTCACCCGAAGCAGTATGGGGGGATGCTGGAACCAGGTTTTTGCACCCTTGAGATGTTTGAGGGGTTGATTTAGTCCAACTGTGAATATCTTTGCACAGGTTACTTCGCACACTTCCCTAACCTACGAGGCCTTTGCACCATGTTATATTTGCCTTTGTGTAGCCCTAACCAGGGGTTGTGGGGCTTTTGTGCTGCTAGGGCAATGATCTGCACTATTTCCCCAAATCATACCATGGATCTTACTTATGTTCTTATAACAATTAGTTATCTTCGCATAAATAGATTCCTTCTATTAGATTTACTTATTCAACACATTCATATAAGTTTGTGTAGTAAATAAATAGTAAACTTACAATTCATACCCAATATTCTTCAATGCATAAAACATGAAAAGATACAGATAAATATGGTAAAACTTCTCTTTATTAATGCTTCCAATGATTACAAAATTGACCTCCCCTACGCACTCAGCTACAGGGGTTTGTGCACTCAGCTTTAGACTACTAGGCCTCTGTGCACTCAGCTGCAGAGCATTCTCCTACTCTATGACCCAAAGACATGACTCTACACTTCGACTTGATCGATATTCCTTAGATGATCTCCTTTTACACTTAGAGACTCACTCTTTTTATAAAATCACATGGTTTGCAAACCATGGGTAGATCTCACAAATCGACATTACATTACAAAAGCAAGGGTGGACAACCCTATGAGTCAATGACAACTTCGCACTCTGCACCCACAAATCCCAGAGTCTTTACATTGGACTTAGTCAAAAATTCGGCTTTAAGCCCCAAAAGTTGCCTTGGGGGGATCCCACACCCAATAGCGAGTCCAACACCTTTAATGTTTTTGGAAATAGGAGGGCCAGATCACAAGTTGGGCCCTCGAAGTCTATTTTGAATCTCTACACATCATTTGTGACTTACATCACCATCTCAACCCTAAGATGTTTTTCTCATGCTCATGATTTAAATGTGTCGGTGGATTTCATAGATGACTTGTCACAACTTGAATATGATGGTGAAAATGGAACATCCTTGTTAACTCACAGAATTTCCTTTTTAGGTTTTTGTGACAGGAATGAAGTTGCCTGGACGACATTGCTTGTGCATTGTTCACTTACACATTTGAAGGGCACATCAAGCAATGGTGTCTCACATTTCTCGCAGCCTCTATACACTCTTTAAACCACACATTTAGAGATTCAGGTCATGCTTTTTTTCTTTTATAACTATAAAGCACTTAATTGCAAAACTTTGAAATTACAAAAAGCACCTGACGGATCTATTGTGCACATTTATGATCATTTCTACCATTACTGTTTTGAATTTACAAAATATGAAGTTGACTGGAAATTTCTAACTGAAATATTTTAGTATCTTGTTCACATCTCACATAACCCACATGAGTTAGAATCTTTCAAACCTCTCCTAGCATACCTCAGTGTTAGAGCTTCTAAATATGAGACGGACAAGGTTGTTTCCCTAAGTGACCCTTCCTCCCCTTCTCATAAAAAACTCTAGCTCCACAGGATGAGGTGAGAGAAGTTGTGAACCTACATCTTGAACTATCACCTTCTCCTCCCAACCCACTTTCTCTAGATTTCTATGCAGAGTTGGACTACAAGCCTGATGGTTGTCACGTGGTCTCATCCCCTCGACCTCCATCCACTAGTTCCTTTGATCCTTTGGATTTTGGTATGTTGTGTTCATCTGTTTAAGATTCCACATGTGATGTTCATGAGGATCAAGTTATGTACGGAGTTGGTGTTGAGAAGGCAACTTGCATTATCATTTTTTACCAGTATGCATGGGAATCTAAACAAGAAGTTGCAGTGAAGGATGACCTCCTTCTCTCTGCACCTTGTCTAGTTTATCCTGACATCTTTTGTGATTCTATCATTTCTAATTTCTTTTGTGAAAATTTATCCCCAGAAGTTTCCACTTCCAATCATTCACATAACACACAAGATGTCAATTTGTCATTTGATTGTGAAAAGGACAAATATTTCTTCCCAAATCCACTTGATCTCTCATCTTTCATTTCCAAAAATTCAGAGGGTCAAAAATTTTGTTTCTGATCAACCCCTCTTTATGATTTGTCAAATCATGAGGATGTCGATGTCCATCTTAAATTTTTTTTATCGTGGTTGTCATGATATTTTCACTCATTTATGTGATCACGATTCTAATTCACCTATTGTTGATCTTTTTAAGCCATTGATCTTTGATGATCCATCTTCTACTGAAGTGGAAACCCCTCAAGTTGTCAAGGCCCTTCAGCAGAAATTTGTTGAATCTCCCCAGGCTCCTCATCACTCTCTTGTTCACATTGAAAATCAATCTAGTTTACATTTTCCACATCCTCCACCAAAATCACATGATCATATTTCCCATGCATTGGAGGATTCATATGTAGTAAGCACTATTGTGAAACAAAAAATTTATTCCTTTTTCATGTTTGCTCATTTTTCATGTTCAAAAGAGTGTACATCCTTGTCGTCCACATGCAATGTGACACAACACCATGATACGTCTGCAGGGTGCCTTTCATGCATTTTCAATTGTTTATTTTCTGTAGACACATTCAAACTTTGAATTTTTTGGTTTTCATTGCTTTATATTTCTTGTTTATTGGCTTTCTTCAATACCTTTCTTGTTAGTCATGCCATTACTTACGTGTGTCAACCAATGTGTCAATGGATGCATTAGAAATATCACTTCACGTGAGTTCACCCATGATCTGCTTAGCATAGGCGTAGGAGTATCTTTCTGTTTTGTTTTATTAATTTGTTTTTCTTCTTTCCTTTGCTTATTTTTTTGTTTTATGCACCCTTAGGATTAGTTTCCCCATGAAACTATGTTTGGCTTCTTGAGACAAGCAAGGTTAAATACATGAGGACTTGTACTACTATTAAAATTTGGTTATTTTTCTATTCCCTCTCCTTATGAATATTGTGTTTCTTTTACTCGATGATACCCTGATGGAAAATACATTCCTTTTAGAGTGAGTCTTGGTGAAATCACAATGCTTGTTGTTTTAACTAGTACCACCTACTCTAATCGGTTTTCTATATTCGGTTAACCCTTGTCAACTAACTCAAGTATAGTAAGGTGAGGGAAGAAAACTTAACAAGTATGTCAGAGGTATATATAAACATCCTACTCTGAAGGGACAACCTCTTTTTCTCTCAATAAGTTGGGATCCCTCTTCTGCCTCATGAAATAAATAAGTTCCTCTGAACTATTCAAAAAAAAATGAAAAAATAAAATAAGGGTGAAAGAAGAGAAAGGATCCTTGCATAGAGAGGAAAAGAAATTAACTTCTTCTGGGTACTTTCCAGGCTCACCAGAAGAAGAGAAATTCTTGTGTTCCTGAAGTGACTCTACCGGGGTACTATCTGAGCATGATGGCAGCGGAGCAACACTAGAGATGAAACTAAAACTTTGATAATCTATATTACTTCTGCATCAATACACCCGTCATACCCAATCGAAACAACTCAATTGAATTTGATTGGTATGTGTGCCACTAATAAAGAGAATGGTAGGAACTATATCTTTAACTCAAGCTAGTGAAGAAGCCATGACAATCAAAGAATTGAACAATACTTCCAGAAGAGTTAGACTCACTTTATAGGAGACAAGGTCTATACAGAGAGATGGAGTTGTACCACTGTGTCTCCAATATTGTAATGGCTACAACCACCCTCCAAAATTTCTCTTATGCTTCATTTTGGATCCTCCCTCCTAAATCATAGCAGCTCATCTCACACTGACCCAGGTACTAGTGATTTGAATGAGCTTTATCTTTTGCATTTTGGCTTGTGTTTTCTCACTTGCTTTACTGTCTAACCCATAGGTTGATCCCTTGACTTGGTTTCAACCCAGTTCCAAGATTTTCTTAGTGAACTGCACAATCCTTGAGGGATACCAGCCTTTCTCTTTGAAATTGCGCAGTCCAAGCCAAAAGTTAACCTTTAGAACCAAAATTCCTTAGAGCTAGCTGATAGATTTCCTTCAGCTGATAAATTTCACAAAGCATGAGAGGCAGCCAAGGAAACTCAAACTAGAAATTGCGTAGAAGCTTCTCCCTCAACCACTACCCAATGCATGAGCTAGTGAGTGTCCCAGTTCTCCCAGGAACTATACAATCTCTCTAGGAAATGCATGGATGCTTTTCTTGACAAATAAAAAAAGAGAAAAAGAAAAAACATTGCTAAAAATAGGAATCTATTTTTAGCATTCTTAAGGTGGCACTTGAGTTATTATGGAAATTGTCGCCAAGTGTTGCTTTTTCCTAGACTTTTGACCTTTGCATCATAAACCCTAAATCGACTAAATCTATTTAGTGGACGCTTCCTAAGCTCATTTTCACATTCAATATTGTAACTCTAGCATTCTAAGTGTGATCTAGGAACCTTTGGTACAGTCATTGTAGATTTTCCGGGTAAGTCTTGCTTTGCTAGTATTTTGCTATTTTTTCTATCGCTTTTGTATGTTTGGCTTATGAGAGTGTTGTTTTACGTGTTTTATTGAACGAACCCTGGAAATTTGTTTTTTTTTTAACTTGTAGAAGTGTTGTTTTAAGTTTTTCATTTCCTTTATTAAGTGTTGCATGCATTAACTAGTTTTTCACTAATGATCGTCGTTGCAGTGACTCTCTCCAGATGCTTCATTGTTCTTCAGTTTGATTGATTCCTAAACTTCTTTTATTTTCATGCATTGTCATTTACTCAGATTTGTTCCCACCATCACTTCCACCTTTAGATCTTCTTATTTTCATGATTGCATTGGACAGGTATGGGATTCCTTGGCTCGGATCTTGCTCCTCCCTAGAATGCACTGTGGATTTATAGATCTCATGGTTTTTCCTTGGCTCCAAGAATTGTGTAGAGGCTTCCAAGGCTTGGATGCAACTACACACTACATAGTTCTAGGAGCCAATCTTGAGCCTTGTCCATTGGGATTATGCAATGCAGAGTCTCACTTGCGGATTTCACAGTTCTAGTCAACAAGACCTCCCCATTGGCAGCTAGGACTGCGTAATGTGCAAAACTAGCTAGCAGTTATTGACCTCTAAGAGTCAGGATTGTACAATTATTCCCAGCAGATACCCAGTTTGTTGTTTATCCTATTCATGAAGTGCTTTTGTTTTGAATCTAGCATTTTCATGCCATGAGTGTCCTCTTTGTCTCCAGGTACAAAGTTATTGAGAAACTCTCCCATAGTTACAAGTAACACAACTTCGAAGAGAGCTGCATCAAAAGATGTTGTTGAGAGTAGCACTAGGGAATTCGTTGAGCAGGTGTCAGTGAATTTTTCCAGTTTATGTAGACACTCAACTTCTCATTGAGAAGGGCATGAAGTTAACATGGCAAGAAATCAATGATATCTTCACAACGGAATTCAAGGCAGATCTAGAGGATTGATAGGTGTATGTAAATATCCACCAGTCAGGCTTACATAATGTTTCATGCAGGTACCTCGACTTCCCTTGTTTGGACATCATCCACTGGAATGTCTCACAAATAGATCCAAAGTCTATGACATAGAGTAGTTCCAATGGGAAACAATTTTCTACCTTTAAGACGAAGAACTATCATCAGATGTATCACTTACCTCAGTTGGTGAACTGCATGGATACACTTTGTATGTAACCCACATCTTTGTAAACACTCAGGATATTATAAAGAAATGGGTGAAAGAGGCATCGAAATTCAAATCGAAACCCACTCATGTTTACAAGACAAAGTCACTCAGAAAGGCCTACCAGTTCTTGATCATCTTTTCACATTGATTATATGATCAAGAGAGTACAAAGACATTTCCATATAATTGGGTGGCTTTGTTAGACCAGTTGGTGACTGATGAAAGGCCATTCAATTGGTTAGATATGTTGCCTCTTCAATTGAAATTCCATGTGACTAATGCCCATAATCCACCCAAGGATGAGCAAGCAAGATTCTACATGTCTGCATATTTACTTGATGCAATCTATGCCCAACATCAATTTCCTGGCATGGGTTGGACATGGTCTCCAAAAGATATTGTTGTCAACATTTATTGCAAGTTTCTTTCTGAATGAAGCTACCAAGGAGTTATGGCGAGGCCAGCTGACCATTTCATTATCCTAGTGTACAAGTTGATCTTTGAGCAGGATCCACCTTGCATGTCCCAAGAAGTGATGGAGGTATGCCTCACCTGGTGATACCTTACTCATGATGTTTGGTGGAGAGAAGAATTTTCATGTTCTACCAAGGTATTCCACAAACAATTTGGTCATGCAAGAGGTCTCATATCACATCTCCATAGGGTTATCACCAGGGCTGCATAAGAGGAAGAAGGCACCATGGCCCGCTCTTTCTTTGTGGATCAGATTGTACGAGATTAAGATATTGAAAGATGCAGATGCCAAAGCTAAGGAGATAGTGAAGTTTGAGTTCGGTACCAAAGACTTCAACATGTATGATCCCCATGGTATTTGCAAGGAGCACAGTGCGAAGGTGTAATATCCGTGGATCGACAGGACATGTCATTGGGAAGAGGTGGGCCCTTGGAGGTAATGTTACAACTACTCCAAGCTCAATGAGCCAATTATTATAGCCAGAACATGGAAATTTGCTCTGTAGGCAACAACAACATGGGACGCAACAACAATAAGTAACAAACTGGTGCAAGATAAGGGTACGATGAATATTTTTGAGAAACTAGAGGTTGAGCAAAGCTACAAGTTCAAAGAAGATCCTCTCATTAGGAAAGAATCTTTGGCAATGGAGGAAAATAGGCAACAACGCATAAAGAGATCAGAGCAAAGGAAGAGAGAAAAGACAAGGTTGGAGGAAGAAGAAAGGAAATTGTAGGAAACAAAGAAGAAGTTGAAGAAAGAATAGGAGCTAAGAAGGAAAGGGAGGGAAGAGAAGAAGAAAAATGAACAAGGAGAAGAAGGGGAAGACGTGACGATAGAGAAAACTAAAACCATATAGGTTGAGGAGTCAAAATAGCCAGCAGATGAAGAAGAGGGTGAATAGATGCAGGACCAGATATTTCTCAGCAGATTGAGAAAATGGTTGAAGTAACGGACATGGAATTGGGACAGGATCCATAGGACCAAGATATTGACCTCATGCCAAAAGCACCCAAGGTCACCCCTCAGTATCCATAACCTATAGTATCAAAACCAGTCCCAAGCAAGCAAGGATAGGTTGTTCTCCTCGAGGATGATCGGTGATGGATGTGTACAATATATTATTTGATGAGTTGTAGCAGAATATTGTACAAGAATGGAGATAGAATTTCCAAGATGATCACGTGTCGCCTGCATTTATGAAGGAAAGGGTGATAGTCTCAGTTGTTAGAAAGAATATGGCCACCATGGACAATGCCACTATGGCTTATGTAGGAGCCATGAGCTCAAATGTCAAGTTCCTATTAGTAGAGAATGAACAGATGGCAAAGAACTTGCAAGTGGCCAAGCAGAAGGTAGAACAATCCACAGGATCTATAATGGAAGAGATGATGAAAGTGATACTTGTTTAAGTATCAACTCTTGAGGCCACCATATGAAAACTCTATGATGGATTTGTCACCGTGCATAAGGAATTTTTCCATGTATTTGGTTTCTAGTGGAGGAGCCCAAATATTGTCAAAAATCTCAGGGACATACACACTACTATTTCCCATATAAAATAATGGACATTGAGGTATAAGGGATCCCTGCTTCACTTTCCCAAGATGATGAAGCCGCAAGCAGAGATAGATAAGGCAAGGATCTAGATGTTGATCCAAAACTATGAGCAGTTCGTCTTGTTTGTTAGTAGCATACAAGCTTCATGTGCATGGTTGTATAAGAGTTTGGATGTGTTACACTAAAATTTGTCATCATGACTATCTGCAGTTAGTATGGCTTCATCAACAGTCATACTATCCTCCTTGGCAAGCCTCATACCTCTGCTCTCCATGTCAAACTTCAAAAAAGAGAGAAAGTCATTAAAAACATGTTTATCTCTGGGTACGCAGTTTCTCTCCACCTTACCTGCGTGTATGCATCCCAAGTTCACAATACCTGTGTACCTGTACGCTCTGTATGTAAAGGGGTGGGTGCGTACTCCTGTAAAGGTCAAAAGGCGTGAGTTTCATCCTAAAAAAGTTACTTTTGGTCATTTCTAGAGCATTCTAGAAGATTGTTTGACGTGTATTGAGCGCCTCCAGATGGTTCATGTGTCCCTATGAAAGAGGAACATATCCCAGCAAGAGAGGAGCTACCCCATCCAAAAGAGGGGCTTATCCCATTGATGTTGGACCTGATTAACTTCCTCTAGAGCATTATAAATACAAGCATTCGGCCAAAGGAGGGGAGGTTGAAAGCTGAAGATTCTAAAGGGTAGATGCTGCTGGAATTAGGACTTCCTTGTAGAAGCTTGTGAGGAGATTCCCATCCTTTCTTGTTTCACTTGGAAGTGGGTGAGCTTATCAAAGTAAAGGAAAACTCTTGCTGGACCCTGGGAGGAACTTGCACAACACCGAGGCTCAAGTTGTAATGGTTTCTTTTATTTCCTATTAATACAAATAAGTCCATTCTTCTCAACAATTTGTTATTAATGAGTTGTTTCATATACTCCTTGGT
>APFE030385629.1:0-17147 GCA_000404065.3 Pinus taeda
GGAGACTATCTTCATCATTTACTTTTGCTGTGGTGAGCCCGTTTGGAGCTCTAAGCTTGGATCCTCTTCATCTTCGGGGTTTTAGCTAGGAGTTTCTCGTTGGTTGGCTGCCCTGTAGCTTTTCTTTATATGTCTCTTGGTCTCTTTTTTCCTTTGTTGACATCCTGCCTCTTGTAGATCTTTTGGGGGTAGACTGTGATTCCCCTATCTCCCCTTCTTCCTCCGATTCTTCGAACTCTTGAATTTCCTCTTCATCTTCTGACAATTTCTCATTCGATTTCTCTGGTATACTTATGGATTTGGTCGGGGAGATTACTTTCGGGATTTCTGTCTCGTGTAGTCATGGTATGTGAGTCGAGTATCTCAAATTTGTTCCCTTGGTTTTCCAGGGGGGGTTCTGAGGACCCGCTTGGGGGACTTTAGCATTATTGTTTGCGTTCTTCTTGAATGAGGTTTTGGATCTTTTTGCCTGATTCCATCCCTCGTCTTTCTCGTTTTCTTCAACCCCCTTGGTTGGGCAGTCTCTAGCGAAGTGGTCGTAGACTTGACATTTCCGGCATTTGAATGGCAGCTACTCGTAGTCTAATTTTTGAACATGCCTCCACGGACCTACCCTTATTTTGATGGCCTCTGGTAATCCGACCTCCAAATCTACCTCCACACAAATTCTGGCACAGTCGTCTTGGTCTTTGTTGTTGGCCTTATCTATGAATTTCCCGAGAGCGTTTCCGATATGCTTCAAAGAGTCCCAGTTCCAACAGTGGACGGGAAGATTTGGGAGCCTTACCCAGACCGGAATCGCAGAGGGCACATCCACTGCTGGATCGAAATCTGGCGTCCATTTGTTCAAATACAACCCTTGAGGGGCCATAAAGTAGGGGCAGTTTCAGAAGATGAGATCCTTATCCTCTTTGTCAGTAAATTCAAACAGGAAATATCCTCTTCTGAGGAAGTAAGAGGTTACCCTGTTCTTTAACAGAGGAGCCCAGTTCCTAACAACCCAATTCTCTGTTGATTTCGAGGAAGACCAAAGACCTGTACACTGGCCAACCAGAGCGCGATCCGCCAAAGATAAAGCTACTTGAATTGGGCCTTCAGGAGGAAGAGCGATCTCTAGAATGTCTTCTAATATTTTCACGAATTTGGTGGCTTCCCCAGCTTTCTTCTTGGGCAGAGAGGCTAGAAAGGTTCTGAAGGCCTCAACAGAGGAAGGTGGAGGGAGGGAGGAAGGCCCCTGGAGGGGATCTGGCTCCTCCATGATAATCTAGCACAAACCCTGGCCGTCCGCAGCCAATGCTGGTGCCTTCGGCGGCCAACCCTAGCCGATCGCAACCAGGTGGAAGAGCCCTTGGCAAACCTTCGCGCATAGATCGAAAGGGGCAGGGGCGACCGCGCTCGCAGCGATCTGGATCTGCAGGGTGCGGACCTTGCAGCATGCAGGGCTCACGCATAGCAGCTTACGCGCAACTGAATCATAAAATTGTAACATGCGTCAAATTATTATTTATACCATACAGAAAAAATATTATTAACCCTAATATTAATAGTAAGAAATTAATAATATTATTATTGATTTTTAAATCAATATTCATATAAAATACTAAATGATTAATATTATTAAATTTAATAACTTGGATAATACAATATTAAATTTGTAGATATAAATATATATTAATATATCATGATATATATTAACTCTAGATATTAATGGGAGGGAAGAACAAAGATATAGAGTGATAGAGCTGGAGAGATAGGGGGAGTGACAAGGGAGAGATGGAGATAAACTTAAGGGTAGCGGAGTTGAGGAATGAAGAGAGGGAGAGAGAGAGATGTGGAGAAGGGTAAGAGAGAGAGACACACACACAAAGATGGAGGGAGAGAGAGAGAGAAGGAGAGAGGGAGTGATATAGTGTAAGGAATGGAGGGAGGAGAGAGAGAAAGCGAGAGGAAGGTAGGAGAGAAATGGAGAGAGAGGAAGGATGAGAGAGAGGAATTGCAAGGGAGGAGGAGAGAGGGAGGGAAGAAGAAATACATAGATAGTGAGAAGTGGAGAGAGAGAAGGATGAGAGAGAGGAATTGCAAGGGAGGAGGAGAGAGGGAGGGAAGAAGAAATACATAGATAGTGAGAAGTGGAGAGAGAGGGAGTGACAAGGGAGAGATGGAGAGAGAGAGAGTATGTTTAGGTGTGAGATAAAGAGACAAAGGAAGAGAGATAGAGAGAAGGGGAGAGAGAAGGAAAGAGGGAGGGATATAAGGGGGGAAGAGAAGGAGGGAGAGAGGGACGGATATAAGGGGGCAGAGAAGGAGAGGGAGAGGATTGTAGGGAAAAGAGAGAGAGAGAGAAAAAGGGCGAGAGAGGAAGAACGAGAGACAAGACTTGAGAGAGGAGGAGGAGAGTGATGGGGGAAGAGAGATGATTGGAGGGTAGAGATAGAGAGTGATGTGGGAAGAGCAAGGGAGGTAGGAGAGAAAGGGAGAGAGAGAAAGTACAAGAGAATAGACTTGAGAGAGAGGAGGAGAGGGGGAAGGAAGAAGAAATACATAGAGAGAGAGAGAGAATGACAAGGGAGAGATGGAGAGAGAGTGTGCATGTTTGGGGGTGAGATAAAGAGACAAATAAAGAGAGATGGAGAGAATGGGGGAGAGAAGGAGATATGAGAGAGGGAAGGATATAGTAATAGAGTTGGAGAGAGAGAGGGAGAGAGAGAGTTGGAGGGGGAGAGAGGGAGGTAAGAATAAAGCAATAGAGAAAAAAATGGTGGAGAGCGAGTGATAAGAAAAATGGAGAGAGAGCTAGACAAGACAACAAGAGGGAAGAGAGATAGAAGCAGGGGAGAGGGAGAGAAGGGGAAGAGAGAGAGGGAGAGAGAAAGATTGATAGATATGGAGTGAGAGAACATGTATGTTTAAGGGGTTAAGATATAGAGACAAAGGAGAGATGGAAAGAATTGATATAATATATATATATATAATATATATATATATATATAGTAGATGGAGGTGGGAGAGATGGAAGACTATGCATTGCACTAGATGCATTGATTTTAATGTAAATGTTGATTTCTAATTGACATATTTTATTACTTGCATTAGATGCATTGATTTCAATGTAAATGGTGTTTTCTAATCTTATTTTATTTCTTGCATTAGATGCATTGATTTGAGTGTAGATGTTGATTTTTTATTTGATATAATTGGATGTATGATGGTACATTAATATTAAAGTGATTGGATTAATATTGTGCATTGATTTCAATGTAAGCATAAAAAATTATTGACAATTTACGTTGATTTTTGTATTATAGTAACTCAACCTATTAATATTGGGGAGAAAAAGAGACAAGGTATGATGTTTACTACAATATATCGAGCTAAAGATTTGCATGGTTTACGATTTAACCTATCATTTTCATATAATTGATATGAAAAGACAACAAAAGTAACAAGGGTGACAATAAGAATAGTAGAAGAAAAAAGTTCGAGATTAATCATAATGAAGATTATTTTTAATTTACTATATTCTTATTATTCACATTTTCTATCATTCAACACTATTACATTGTCACTTTACATTCAAAAATTTCATTTCATCAATTTTCATCATTAAAGTTATTCACAAAATTTATCATCTCAACAGACTGAGTTAACTAAGCAAATTTAAAATTAAAATGACCAAATTAATTTGAAACAGATTTAGCATATTTAAAATGGTTAGATTAATATTAGATGATTTTACATATTATTGATAAAATCAATCATCTGTTTGTTAGATTTTTTTTTGGCCGCACATGATTGAAACCAGCCTAGATCCAGTTTAACTCCGGATCTATCAAGTGCCAAGAGGGATCAAATCTCTTGAGATTTAAACATTTCCTTAAGTTTTGCACTCAAAAAGGAGGTTTTCACCTCAAGAGATTTGATCCCTCTCAAAACTTGATAGATCTGGAGTTAAGATGGATCTAGGTTGGTATTTACCAACAATGTCATGGGCCTACGCAATGGGATTATCAGGGTAGAGAGTACACATCCTAGTTGCTTCTTCCGCCACCAGACAATCTCCTTATTGAATGCCACTACAACATGGTTCTTCCTCTTTGACATTTCATTCACTGTTATGAAAATTGAATTTTGATCAGACTTTAAAAGTAGCACTACAACTTTCATCCATTCAGACTTGAGATATATGATGCACACTAAACACAATGAAAAGCATATGGGGTGTGTAAAAATATATTATATACGTATATATAATATATATATATACTATATATATACTATTATATATAATTATTTGTGAGCATACCCACCATCTGCCGTTCCACATGAATCCTTATTCCTAAACCCAAGATCGGGCTTTCATGTAGAACCTTTTTAAACTACTAATTGAAAGAAAAAGAATTGTGATGCCACAACATAACAACAAAACGAATTTTTAAGATAAAAACAAGGTTTTTACAATTTTTTTTTTTTTTTGTAAGTGGAGGTAGTACCATTCTTTTCTATTTATGATAAACAAGAAGCCAGATACATCGTTTGGGTGGCCTCAACCTGCCCAAAAGGGAAACCAGATCTGTTGGCCACCTGAGTATACTGTAAGCATTCCAAAAGCAAAATTTGACAAGTCTTTCCATACTAGCTATGTGCACTATACAACTGAAACTACCGATTAAGCTACTATTTTGCATAAGACTGGAAAAAGGATAATATCAAAAACTGACAAACATAGCTTCAAGAAAATCATTCCTTCCGAGTTCCCATGCGTTGGTCCATCTCCATGGGGGTCTCCATTTTTTCCTCCTGGCTCTGGTGCTTTCCTACCATCTGGGACAGTAGCTGAGACATCTCCTCCAGTTTATTGTTCTGATTGATCATAATGACCTGGAAATTCTTCATTTCCTTTTGCAAGTTTGGCGTTCCATTGGCTATTTCTTCCATTTCCTTTTCTACCTGTTCCAAGGCTTTGGCCAGGAGGCGTTTGAGAACCCAGTATATGTGCAAAGACTGCCTGTACAGTGTTAACCTTCCCCTCGTATTTCCTGGGTCACTTACCATTTCTGCCCATTCTTCTACCTCTGATCCCCACTGCTCCTCCAGCACGCTTGACTCTATATTTTGAATGATACGACGAATATCCTCGTCTGTTCCTTCCTGATACGCCTGAGCCACCTCCTAAACCACAGTTCTGGTAGTCCTTCTCCTTCTTCGCTGATTGCTAGGGGCTTCCGTTGGCCTAAATCCTAGGTTTTCTTGCCTTGGGCGGCCTCTTCTTCCGCGTCCTGGCCGCGCCATCCTTTCTCCTACCTTCTCCAAAGACTAAGGACCTCCCTAATGGTTCCGCCTGGCTTATCCACGTTTTGTTGCTCCTTCGACCCGTCCATAATATGCTTACCTTCCCTCTCTACCACCTTCATATATTGTTTCTTCGCCATCCTTCTCGCTCTGCTATCCCTACCGCCACTATTTCTAATCATCTTCATTCCACCTCCCCCACTCTGTTTCCTTGAACCTTGTGATGGCCAGTTACTCATTTGCTGGAAGGGCAGCCTCATTCTTGAGATCACGTCTGATTGTCCTTGCCTTGCAATAATCACGCCTGCCATCCTCACCTGCCCTGTTCCTCATCTCGATCGGGAGACAAGGTTTTTACAATTTCATATGAAAACCTAATTTCCAATTCTAGATCATGACCATTTAATAAATCCATGAAAAATGAAGTGAGTGACTTCACAGAAAGAAAACTTGCAAACCCTGATTGAAAGCCATTTGATTACCGCGGGGTTTTTTTAAAATAATAATAAATATTTCTTTTTACAAAAGAAAATCTTAAGAATGATAAAATATTAATAATATTTAGGTTGTTTTGAGGTTAATATTTTTTCATATAGATGGTTTATAGTTCTTTCGAGGATAACAAGATTTTTCGATACATAATAAATGTTTTTTTAGAAAACAAAAAATCATAAGAATAATAAAATATTAATAATGTTTAGTGTTGTGGGGTTTAGGTTTTTATATAGATGGTTTTTTGAGTGATGATAAGGTTATAAACCTAATTAAATTATTGCTTAGTCAATAAAAGATGTTTTTTTTTAATAACAAGTATGATTCTTTATTAGGATCTCATAGTAATATTAAGTTTTTTTCTTTGAACAATATTTAGTAGTCTAATTAATTAATAGATGAATTTACTTCTTTTTCAATGTTATTTATATTTTTTGGGTAGACATTCTTAAGAATCACCAGTGTTGAGTTGTTTAATCTACAAAGCACCACTGTCTTAGTGGCCTTTTAGTTTTTTTTAGCATAAGTATTTTCACACTTAATATTATTATAAGGAGAAATTATTGTAGAATGCTTTGTACATTTGTTGAGATGTCAGACTTTTGGGCTAACACTTCACCCAAAAAGTCAAATTAATGTTACCAATAGTGCTAGACCAAGAATATATAGGTAATAGGTAATGGATATGATGGTTAAGGGGCTTGTATAGGAGTGAACATTTATTAATAATTAATAACTTTTATTTTTGTTTTTATTATTATTTTAATAGATAATTAAAAAGAAGCTTGAGAAGGATAGTAAGATGATCAATAAAATTAAATAAGAAATTACTAATTATGGTCAAAACTAATTTACTATATAATGTGTAAAAGGTTAATTATATATGACAAAAATAATAAAATATATTATAGTCAAACTGATAGTAAAAAGATGAGGTTAATAATTTATATTAAAATATGCAAAAGAGTTAAAATGTTATTAGATTAAATTAAAAATAGGTTAAATTAAAGTTAGATTAAGAAAGGGAAAAATTATATTAAGAAAAAGCTAATAAAAATATATTTTCCTCGGATTTGAATAAACATTAAACAGACGAGAGTTTATAATTTATATTAAAACATTAAAATAACTGAACAAAAAGATAGATTTTGGTCAAATGATATTAATGCTAAAGTGATGAATGCTAATTATTTATATTAAATTATTTAATAGTATTAAATTAAATTAGAAACCTCGATGGGGGTGGAGGAACAAGGTTTGAACTGCACCGTTAGGCGCGGATGTGACCCTCACATATGACAAGGGGCAGACATAGGGTGGACGGCAGTGGCAACTGGGAATGGAGGCATTGAAGTTTCGATAGAAGTGACATTTGGCATAAACGCTGGGTGGTGGTTTGGTTTCGCCATTTGTGGTTTCAGGTTATGGATGATTTTGTAGGTGACGAGAACAACGTAGAGTATGCATAGGCCACCAACCTATGCATGCTTGTTCGTTTGGTGAATTCGATGTATGTGTTTTCAGTTAGTCGATGGGGATGGTTGTGTGGTCCTGTTGGGAAGCCTAGATACACAATTTGGGATCCCTGGGCAAGAGTCTTTTAACGTCTACATTATTATTGGTCTGCGCTGGTGTGGGAAGGAATTTGGCTGGTCTCGTTTGTGTGTCGCTGTCGACGAAAAGACTCTGACACTCTTAACAAATTATTGGTGAGTTCTCTCTTTAGTCTTTGGTTTTTAGCTTTTTTTCTTCACTTGAATTTTGGGTGTGGGTTGGTTCAGTCTTATCTCTATACCCCACGCTTTGGGCACCGTGAATTAGTTTAGAACCAATCCCAGGGGAGTATATTCTTTTGAACCGTGGGTGCCATGAGGTGGGAGTTTGACAATTGGAGGGATGCGGTGGTTTTCTCTGTGTGGAGAGACCCCTCCTGGATGTTTGTGGCAATGTGGCCCTAAGAAGGTGGTGGTTGATTCGACATACAATGTATGTGTCTTGGACGGTTATGTGGGTCGAGATT
The DNA here is from genome assembly GCA_000404065.3 of Pinus taeda. Taxonomy (NCBI): domain Eukaryota; kingdom Viridiplantae; phylum Streptophyta; class Pinopsida; order Pinales; family Pinaceae; genus Pinus; species Pinus taeda. The sequence goes on from APFE030385629.1 coordinate 7,802, forward strand.
GGTGACACTCAAACCGTGGGTCTTGGTCGCAGGGTTTTTTTTAGTATACCTTGAGCTTGGGCTGCAACATGGCCTAATTTCTAGTGGTTTGTCACACGTGTAGCGATGCTTAGGAAACGAGGGCAGGCTTGAAGGGGAGACGACTTTGCGGCCAACTAGCGAGCTATAGCAATTAGGTGGAAGCGATATATGATGATGGGGGTGTAGGGAAAAGTTTGAGGGGAAACTTACTCATGACCAAGTCCCTTCTCGTGGCCAAGTCGACCAACCACCATCCATGGAGTCTTTGGAACTTCACATGTGGAACATCACTATAGTGTTGGAGGATATGAGCCAACATTGACATGATGACTATAACGAAGTCATAATGTTTATGAATGACCTGCAACAGGATTAACAGGATATCCTCGATCGTTTGGTGTCACTAAGAAGGAGTCAATGGCGCACTAATGATTGTTTGGCTCAAGTGGAGAGGCGCTTAGCACAGAGTTTCAAGTTCATTGGGATCCTAGACATCCAAATGCACTATGTGCACCAACTCTTCCTCATGCTCCATGATGGTTGTTGGTTATATTTTCATTCTCTGTGTTTCGGGTCATGGTATTTTTGTTTTTGGTTACTATATAAAGTTTGGAAGTTTGTTCTTGGCTTTTGAATTTCTCTCATGGCCAACAAATTTGGTAGGAGTGAGGCTAGGAGAGTAGTCTTTTCATGTTTATCCACTGTAAAATTTTGAAGAATTAATAGAAGGATTCTGACCGATTTCTTTATATTAAATTAAATTAGAATAATATATTTAAATTAGAATTAGATTAAGAGAGTAAATTAAAGGGTAAAGTAAATAAATTAGATTAAAAAAGAATAATGTAACTTAGATGAAAGTAAAAAATAAAGATTAAAACTACTGTATTAAATTAAATTAGATTAGATTAAAGTGATAAGGGAACAAATTTATTTAGTATTAAGATAACTTAAGTTATAAAATAATTTAAATTTGATTAAGAAAGAATGATGATGATGATGATGATGGTGGTGGTTAACGTCCACTGAGACCAAGTTGGTCTATTGGACCTATAATTTTCTTAGTTTTTAATTATCTGGTTCCTCGTCTTTCTTGGTGAGATTGATGCTGTAGCTTTCTTTTTTTTCTCTATGGTCTTCCAACTTCCTTTATCTTGCATCTCCTTCATCTCTTCTGGTTCTTGGGACGTTGGTGTCTTAGCTTCGCGATCTATTGTGTTTGTCCTTTTGAAGATAGTCAGAGAAGAAGTTTGGTCTAGGAGATCTACTTTGCTGTTAAATGAAGATTTATTTTGTGCAGTATTCGAACCCTCATAACTGTTGATTTGTTGGGCGGGGCTTTTTCCATGCTTGTCTTGAGAATTGTTTCTTTCTTGCCCAACTTCTTGTGATTCAGAGTTTTCTCTAGAGTAATCTTCTTTGATGACAGTATAGTGTTTTTTTTTGTGCTCCTTCTCACCATGTAGATCTGTGGTGGTTTTTTCTAGCAGATTTTTTCTAGGAGGCTTTTGGGCAATTTTTGGCTAGATGCCCTGTCTCGAAGCAGGATCGACATCTGAAGAGGACACTTTCGTAATCGAGTTTCTGGTTCCACACATAGTCTTTACTTGTTAGGTTTATTTCAGCTGGGAATCCGGTGCTGAAATCCATTTCCACACAGATGCGTGCATAGGTGGTTCTGGCATATTCCTTTGTTTCTGGGCACCTGCAATAAAATTTCCCAATTGCATTTCCAATGGCTTTTAGCAAGGAGAGATTCCAGAGATGTAAGGGTAGGCTTGGCAATCTCACCCAAACTAGTGCTGAGGTTATGACTACTATAGAGGGATCGAATGATGGGTTCCATGACTTCATGAATAGGCTTGATTTTTCCCAAAACCAAGGGCCAGAATCTAGAATACACTATCTGCTTTCAGGATTTTCAAAATCTACTATAAAGAAACCCCTAGCACAGGGGTAGATATTAATTTCATCAGAAATGACACGCTTCCATACCTCCGAGATCCAATTGTGGAGAGTTGTTAGCCATGGCCAAAAACCATTGAACCGACAGATTAGGGCACTTTCGGAAAACTTCAAAGCCTCATTGAGTGAGGCCTGGACCACCTGGACAGTGGGAGCTGGGGCTTCAGTGATGATATGGGCAGGAGCTTGCCCTCCAGAAGCGGATGAGCTTGCAGCTATTTTCGCAAAGCTGGGAGCCATATTTTACTTGCCCCTAGAACCCAACCGGAGAGAAATAAAGCAGAAGATAAGATTAGATCTAGATCTAGCCACAAAAGATTAGATCTACAACCCAAAATGTGCAAACAAACTTATTCACTCAAAATTTCCAGATGCTGGTGACTAACCAGATCTCACCTAAACAACGAGTGTGGATCATATCGCCACATCCACTATAAATAAGATCACCACAAATCCCTTTCACAACCATCCAATTCTCAATTAATTTCCTTATTGTATCACAATGGCTCCAAATAAGGCATGGAGCATGAGTGGCGCAATCATCTGCATTTGCATTTGGGCATGCATGGGGGTTTTCCTCCACCAACTAGCTTCCGCTGCAATGGATTGCAACACCGTCACTCAGCAAATCAGAATACAAAGGAGTTAAAAAGCTAAAATAGAAGAAGAATAAAATAAACTAACACAATTACATTAATAAATGTGGTTAATATACATTGTAGGCCTCACCTTATTTGAATGATAATAACACAATTTTTATTAATGAAAAGTTACATGTATAATTTTGTTTATTTATGCTAATAACAAAATGTTCACCCATATAAACATAACAAAAATTATATCTTTATATAATTATATACACTTTATAAAAAAGATATCATAACTTAAACGTGTTAAAAAAATTTTATTTATTAAATAATATCAATTAATCTTTTAAAAAACTTTATGAATTATTAAATATATTAACTAAGTTATACATATTTAACCAAATAAATTAAAAAAAACTCAATTAAAAAATAATAATAAATAATAACGACATTATAAGCCAAAAAAAACCAAACCTGAAATTCCTTTCTAAATTTTTAAATTCCCTAAAAGGAAACAATCAAAATATCAATATGGATAATGAAAAATTATTTAGAGGATAAATGTTATATGGGAAGACATCCCTATGCACTATCTATATATATACCTGCAACCAAAAAATATAGTGAATAAATTATTCACTTTATAAAATTAATTACTTTTAAATAAAACCATACAAATAAAAATTAAATCAAACCTATAGTGGTAACACTCACATTTGATGTGCAACTTAGTTACCACTCACATTTGATTAGCAACTTAGTTAATCTCAGAAAATAGACCGATGGTGATCACTCCTAATTCGTGTTTTCTCATTCAACCCCGGAACACCCATTTCCCACTGATGGTAATAAAACAATGTTTCTTATACAAACATTTTACTATACAAGCAGGATGAAACATTTTTGCATACTCTGCTTTTGTTTTTGAAAATTAGTTATAATTTAAAAAAAAATTAGTAAATTTATTAGTTAAAAATAAAAAAATTTCAAACCAAATTCCATATAGATCATAACTTACTCCATAAAAAAAAAAAATAAAAAATAAATTTAAATCATAGTTAGGACAAAATAAAATAAAAATAAAACAAACAAAAATAAAAAAGGATAAACATAAATACAAATAAAAATTAGATCAAAATAAATAAAATAATAAAAATAAAAATTAAAAAATATTAATGAAATAAGAACAAGGATATAAATACAAAAATATCAATTTAATGATAATGTGTTTAAATTAAGCCCATGAATCAAATAAAAAAAGGAATAATTAAATCTCTAAAAACATAACTCATTGAATCCCTTTCAAATAATTAATATTAAGAAAAAAACGGTTTTACTCATCTCATTCTAAAGTTTATTTAAATAATTAGATTATGAGTTTTTCTAGATAAACCGTTATTTTAGAATGTATTAGTTTTAGAATAATAAAGTGATTTCTAGATTTATTGTATTTTTTACATGATAAATAGATTGTGTGATTTTATTAAGCACAAGTACACATGGCATGTTGTGATAACGCTGAAGAGGTTATATATAGGTGTTGTCTATCGAGGTTAATTCAAGAAATCCAATCTAATTTTAGGAGTGTTTGAATCATTTTTTTGATGGTGGAAATAGATTGAGCATCATCAAGCACTAAATTCTGAAACTTGACAGCTATAAGCTATATTTCCAAATTTTTCTGCCAGATTTTTTCACAATCCTGCTAGAATTTCCATTAACTACTACAACTTATCTATATGCTATCTCTCTCCCCTTATATATATATATATATAATGATTAATAAAATTGTGTGTGGAAGACACTAGTAAAAATGTTATCATAATATTTCAATCATGGTAAAAAGAGGTCAATGTAATTAGAGAATCATGATGATGAGACATAGGAAATGGATTAAAGAAGAAATATAGGAAAGCTAAGGCAATGATAGCCTTCAAAGAGGTACTGTGTGTCAAGAAATTACTCTCAATTTTGAATATTAATTAAGATTTGCAATTATTTATTTATCGTAACTATTTATTTATCAGATTAATGTGAAATGTGAGATTTATTTTTGAAATTTAAAAGGAAAATAAAATAAAATTGTTGTTGCTGTTGTAAAATTGTTAGCATATTAAATTGAATTTTTTATTTTTACCATATGGTGAATCGGTAACTGTTTCGACTAATCTAAGAGACGCCTAGGATCAACCCTCGTTGCTGTGACTAAAACACTAAAAATATACGCAACAATATGCAAGCTAGATATACCAAATTCTTATGATTTAACAAGAGCCGAGACACTAAAAAGTATACGCAACAACATGCAAGCTAGATATACCAAATTCTTATGATTTAACAAGAGCCAAGACTCACGTATAAAGGGAGTCTATTCCTTAAACCAAAATCATAACAAAACGCTATACTCAATAAAATTTGAACCGCAAACTTCACCCAACTAAACTTTACCAATAAACCGCACATCACTATATATATATTACCCTGAATTTTTATTTGAGATTTTCTTTTTAATGAGGACACTTTCAATATTGTAAAATTGTCCATATTTAAATCTGGCAGTTATTTCTATATTTTCACTCTGCTCTGCGCCAAAATTATCACTTTCGGTCTCTCGGCCCAGGATTTGAGAGAGAGTTGCACCCGTCCATTGCAGTTGATCTTGTGGTTGGCTCCGTCTTTTCTTCTGTAATCGGCATTTCTGAGTATAATGCAGGCGGTATGAGCCGTGAGTGTATTTATTTTTTAATATAATGCAGGCAATATCTTCGCCCTTCGGTGTGGATTCACGATCATACGCAGCAGCGATTGCATGGTGAGCAGGAGCTCCTGAAGATTCCAGCGATATAATCTTGAGTCAGAGCCACATGGTCAAAATCTATTTCTCAATCGCAGAGCTTCCACCTGCTTTTTAGCCCAAAAACTGTTGATTTTATATCTGGTCAAATTGGGAGAGAATCTTGTTGGGTTATGTGTGCTCCTTCCATTTTTTTGTTTTCCAGTGCTGGCAGGCTTTGGATTAATCATAATATAATATTAAATTATTTAGGTATATATTTATATTTATGTTTTTGAAGTAATGTGGGAAAATTTATCATAATTTAATTATCAAACTAGCAGCCAGGATAGTCATCTTTGGCTGTTATTTGCTAATGCAGGTTGACTAATTAAATCCCCTAGAATAACTTGTTAGTGGTCTGTAAAGGGCAGATTTTCAGGTTTTCGCTCCTGTATGCCTGGTGGTTAGTATGGGGCAGGGTTTTAGGCTTTCACCCCTGTCAGATGCCTGGTCTTAGGCCTTTAGCCGTCTCCTTACTTCTGAGGAATAACAGCTCTTAGCCAAGCAAAAACAGTTTAAAGTCATACTCCAACCCCTCTATATCCATGATATATATAAACTTTTTTTTTTTTTTTTATTTAATAAAAAATTATTGATTCTTTTTGCCAAATAAATGATGAAATTTGCTTTCTTTATTTTTCAGAGTACAGTTAATTATTGTAGAAGGTAGAAAGAATTATTGACTTGCAAGCTTTGTTGTAAAATGGGGCAACTGTATATTAAAATGGAGTGGTAGTACTCTTTTTAGTGTGACTTTTTGGAGTATCCTATAGATTTATGAGTGGTCAAATCTTGATTTGTGTTGTTTAAACTGGTTTTCTCAGTGTATATATGGATTCAACGCTCTTAAAAATACCCAAATTCACCTATCAAACTTGTAACTTCAATTATCAATTCTAGATAAGAAAATAAACCAAAAAACTTTCCAAAAACCCACACTTATTAAAATAATTTACAACTTTAGCGCTGTGGGATGAGGCTGCTGCAAAGAACTGGACTAGAACTTCCCTGGTTGCCAAGAGACTTTGCTGACAAAGAACTAGACGAAAACCTCCTTGGATGCCAATAAAGACGGTATGGTTTAGGCACGTATAACCTTTTCAAAGCCTTGAATCTTGTGATAAAATAAGAATGGAAAGCAAACTTGGTAAAAAGAGGGTGTTGGAAATTCGTGCTTTAATATTTTATGAAAATTGGAGGTGAATTTTTGGTGAAGTCGTTGAAAGCAAATTCAATTAATATTGGAGTGATACGGTTTGATATTTTTTTGTTTATAAATTTGTTTTATTAAAAAAATATTTATACCTTAGGGGACATGAAAGAGGTATAAAAAAAGGTATGATTGTTATCTGACTGAAGTATTAAATACTTCAAAAATGGAATTTATTAAAAGTGGATCAAAGGATTTGTTTTTGTCCTTAATTAGCTCAAATTTTGAAAATTTGACTAAATCTTAATTAAAAACGTTGATAAGAGTTTAGTGAAATATTTTATTAATGATTTTCCATTCAGATTATAGCAGGGTCAATATTTTATTAATGGTTTTTCATTAAGGTTATAACATGATCAAAGTTAAGTTTTTGTAATAGTCATTTGTGATGTTTCTGCAATGTCTCTGGTGCATTGTTGTTTTCATTTTTTTGACGGTGGGTATTTGATCTATTATTAATCATATTAAAGATGGTCAATTTATTTGTTGAATAAAAAAATTGGAACGACTCAAGAACTATATGACTTGGCATCGTCATATGCAAAACACCCTAGTCTTTGATGACTTGTGGAAATATATTTGTAATGGAGATAAAGCCCAAACTAAGCCCACTGATGCTAGCAAACTAGCAAAATGGGAAGCATAAGATGAAAAAGCACTTACATTGTTGAGATGTTCTACTATAGATGAGCTATATATTCATGTTGAAAATGTATGACACATGGACTTCGTGGAGTATTTTTAAAATAATGTTTGATACTCAATCCAAAAACAAGAGGCATGGAGTATTTTTAAAAATATGTTTGATACTCAATCCGAAAACAAGAGGGTTGAGCTGCATAATAAGTTGCTTAATCAAATAATGGTTGAAGGCGAGATGTTATTGAATAAATCTCCTGCTTGAAGAATATTCATCAAGAGCTCTTGAAATTTGGATTTAAAGATGTCGACGAAAGTTTAATGACCAACATCTTAATGAAAGGTTTGACATTGTCATATAATCATTTTCTAGAAACATTATAAGTTGTTGGCAAGTTGGAAAATCAAAATTTTGATTCCCTTAGTGATTTGTTGATTTAACATGAAAGAACCTTTGGTAAAAATAAGAACTCATGAGAAGATCTTCTCTTTACCAACTCAAAGAAAGGAGAAATCTCAAATGCAAGAAGCTCATTAAATGAAAATGCAAGAGGAAGGGGTACTTATAATGAAAGTACCCGAGGAAAAAGCCCCTACAATGCAAGATGAAGATATTTTTTTAGTGAAAATAAAAGAGGAAGAGGTTGGTCCAATGACAATTACAGAGGAAGAGGAAGAAGCCAGGATTGTGGTCATGGTTGTGGTAGAAGCCAAGGAAGAGGAAGAACTGATCAACATCAACAATACTATAGAAGATCTCAACAAGGTGAAAAAAAGATTCAGCCTAAATGCAAAATATGTCTTCGCATTTGGCCATGTGGCAGAAGTCTGTAGAATAAGAAATGAGAATATGCAAAGAATGAACATTTCCAACAATATTCTAAGTCTAATCCTTCCACATCATCATAATACACAGAAGATGTAGAAGAAGATTATGTGTTTGCAACTACTCAAGAAAATGAATTTATGAATGTAGTGGTTACCAAAAAATTGCCAAGGAAAGATTTTAAAGATGATTGGATACCTGATATAGGAGCTACTCGACATATGGGCTCTAGAAAATATTACTTTTAGACATATCAAGATATGGATTTAAATACAATTTTTTGATTGATAATAAAACTCACACCCCTCAAGGAAAACAATCAATTCACTTTTCTCTTCCAGGAATTGGAAAAGTGTTAATTTCAAATGTATGGTATGTTCCCACAATTAAGAAAAAATATATCTCATCCCTAGTATTTCATACAGGGAGTCCATCAAATAATTATGGAAGATGGACAGATGGGAATCAATTCGGTGAAACAAAACTACACAACAGTAATGAAAGCTACCATTTTCCTCCATTTAGTCAGTGCACTTGAGTATTTATATTGTTGACCTTTTTGCAAATGCTTAGCTCTTCTTTTCACTCAGTTTTATGCATCATCACTGGGTGAGCACATGGAGTTGGGTTACACTTTTTGCGAAGCGAGGACACGTTTTGGTGAAAAAGGGATGCTCGATCGAGCAATTTTAAGCACTCGATCGAGAAATTTTTAAGCACTTGATCAAGTTGTTTAGGCGCTTAAAACTAACTCGATCGAGCCCTTTTCTAACCCAAGTTAGAGGCTCGATCGAGAGTTATGGCTTGAATGAGCTATATGTTTCGATCAATTGAGCGCTTTTGCTCGATCGAGCGTTATTTATTATTAAAGACCCCATCCGCGATCTGCGCAAGTCATTTTGCTCAGACTGTGAGAGAAAAAGGAGTTCGACGGGAGATTTCCAAGCTGGACCTAGATGGAGGAACTCATTCCAGAGGCTCAAGCCGAGGTAGGTTTATTGTCATTTTTGTCTCTTTTTTTTTTTTGCAAAATAAAATAAATTACTTCGAAGAAAAACCTACCATACAAAAATTACAAAAACAATTACGAAAACCACAAAAATCCACTAAGAAAACCCTTGAAAACCACGAAAAGAACCTAGAAAACCACCAAGAAAACCCTTGAAGACCAAAAACAACTTAGAAAACTACCAAGAAAACCCTTGTAAACCACCCAAAAAAATATAATTTAAGATATATAAAACCACCAAGAAAACCACAAA
>APFE030385632.1:0-18355 GCA_000404065.3 Pinus taeda
ACCTTCATACATTTAGTGCTTTTTTCCTTTTTCGCCCGCGGTTCTCTGGTTCGGCATGCATCCGAGTGCTCGGGCTTCCCCCATTTTGGCCCTGTTTTCCTAGCAATGCGCTAATTTCACATCAAAATCCACCTCCTTTTCCCAACCCGGGGCTCCCAGGGGCTACTTTGACCTCTTCATCAATACATCCAATACCTACAACTACTAATAGGTATTTGCCATTTTTGTTAACTCCCATATTTAGTTTACATAGTCTTCCGATGTACAAAGTCATTTAGCTAAAAAGAGTTCGCTCACGCAATTCTGTAATCTCAACTTCATAATAATAATAATTTCAAACCTATTTTTAATTGAACTATTTTGATGAAATCTTCCTCTCCTTGATTTCTTTCACTTGTGATAAAAGAAAGCTATGAAATTTAAATTAAATTTGGAAGCTAAGACATGAGCTTTTATATATTTACTATTATTATGAAAACCATGCTTATTCTTATTACCCAAACCTCTGGTCCTCGGTATGCAGAGTTGCCATCGATACTCTATTGTAGAAGTATAATCACATATACCGTTCTCTGCGACAAAAGAAATATATTGGTTAATCAAAAAAATTCTTACCATTGAAGGACTATTCATTCTAGCTACCAACTGTAAGGCCTACCCAAAAAAGACACCGCATTTAATTTTCCACAACATGTAAATATGTTAGGAAGGACACATCGATTTTAGAGTAGCAGTTCACTTATAACAGAATCCTACCATGCCATGAGACTTATTTTAAGGGTAAGGAAATATGTTTGAAATATGGTGGGCTTCACGAGTGCATGCTTCAATCGTGTTGTTGACAGAAAGGAGAGTCAGTGAAGGGGGGGTGGCCGAAAGGATTGATTTAATTATTGATCGTCTACCATCTTCCCATGACATCTCAGGTGGCTTGAACATCAACCAAGTAGGGTATTTCGATACCCCATTGTCCTTGGTGCACTCAACTGATAAAAAATTTCATGCATCATGCTATCTCACCCTATAGGCAAAAACGAACACTTGAATGCAACAAGCACTATAATACAGAACACCTATGAGCACATCATCCTCAAGTGCATGCTTGCATAGATGATGCATCACAAACAAAGAATATTATTTAATGAATTTTGTTGCTCCTTTATTAAACTAATGTGCCCATGGTAATTATGCATAGGGAGGGGATGACGCTGAAGGGATTTTTTCCTTATCCATGATTATTCCTATTCTAGAAAAGACTCTAGATTTATGAATAAAAAGGCAAAATTTGTTAGATGACAATCCACTGAATTTTTTTTTTAAGGCATGTCACCGAATGATTCTTATCTTTTGAACACTTTGGTGGCAATGCAATTCATTAGAAATCACCTAAAGTTCAGTAGATAAGGCAACCAAACAGAGCATCATTACCGATTGGAAATGGAAGCAAATGAATTTCCTTAGTTAATCAATTTAAAAAGTAATTTTATGCTTTAAATCTAGCATCTTGGGCTTTAAATCTACAATTTAACATTTTTTTCCTTTATACATCGATTTACATTTTTTTAGGCATTAGCTCATTGAGGCTCCCTCCATCTTCCACTAATTGGCTCAACCAAGGGAAAGGTATAGTGAATTCCGGTAGCAAATATAAGGGTTTCAAAACATATTCATGAGGTTGGGTAGGAACCATGAACCCTTTTGACAAATATGATCCTGATATGTACTTATTCGAAACAAAACATCTCTCACAAGTGAATTCTCTTGGCAGCTCTAATTCTCTTTTCGCAAGAGTTACAAAAATAACATCAGATACAATGACTACTACAATGGATGGACCTAAGGAAATATTCTCAATTATTTAGTTTTACAAGTGTCCCATAATATTATTCAGCTCCTTGGATCCTACCATCTCAAATTATTCCAATTCTCTAAGATCTGTGAGACAAGGTGAGACTCGCATGGAATGTGGAGAGTCTCTATGTACTTTGTCAATGTCTCTATGACAAACTCGCATGGAATGTGGAGAGTCTCTATGTACTTTGTCAATGTCTCTATGACGTATCATATATCTATGTAATGTGGAGACAAGTAGGAGTCCCAAAGTGAATTCTATGGACTCGACACCATATGCTTTATTTGGCATCATTCATGGCCAAGTAGATATGGCACATATATTTGTTAATCTATTCTAGAGTTCACAAGCAGAAGCTAATACACTCATATACTATCACTAATACAGGAAGCTCCTTGTTTCTCAAGTATTAATGGATTGTGCTAAGAGACACTTGTGACTTAGCTTTCTAAATAATCGATTAAGAAACTTCATATTAAAGAATCAAGATAAAAATATTCATGGCCTTTTCTATATTCAATGAGACCAAGGAATGGATGACTAGTCATATTAACAAAAAGGGATTCGGTGTCTCGATTGAATGATATTCTAGGTTTCTCTTTGAAGAAATAAATTTCTAAAAGAAAGTTCTTGTCCCCAGTATTTTCTCCGTGCCTCCATGGATATTGTAAATTTAGATACTCAAACAAACACCAGAACTAGTATCTATTAATGTTGATTTGGTTATTAGGATTCCACTTTTAGTTGTAATGTGTAAAATGAAAATATACAAATTCATATGAGAACTAATTATAATAACTGAAGCATATTTTCATATATAAACCTGAGAAAATGTATTAAATAAGCATCTTATACGAACACGTGGAGCACAAAATGTTGTTTGCTAGCTACATCCATAACACACTTGCTTGACTTGACTCGTGATATTTTGTAACCATTTGACTCGTGACATTGTGTAATTTAGATAGGATGAAGGTTTGGTGAAAAGGATGAACTTCTTCATCTTTTAATTTATCCCTTTATGCAATTTGAAACACAATTTGTTACATGCTTTAACAAGAAATATAAAAGTTTCCACTCCTCACCAAAATACCCCCTTTAGCCATACCGAAACCCATCGTTTTACACACACCTAGTTCAACCTTGATTTAATATATATATAGAGCATAACATATATATTAAATAATATATATGTGTGTTATTGCTTCAACACCCTCTTCCAATAAATCATTTTAAAATTTATTAATGTCAATGGTTATGAATTCTAATACCTCAAGACACTACTCTAGAACTCATTGTAATAGAACCTAATAACAACTCATTTGTATCTTATAGAGGTGGATTGAACGATAGGTCAAAACGTTTGAACTTAGAGCTCCAATACCATTTGTTAGATACCCCTTGGGCACCATACCACTAACTAACTACTATGCTTTAATTGATCCACGATGTGGACCTTTAGGTTCCATTAATGGACTTATTTACTACAACACAAATAAAACCTTCAACATTTCTTGTGCATATATTACTACTCAGAGGGAAGAACCAATCATGGGCATTCGACATGATCAGATTATGCATTCAAAATTCTAGTACTTTGATGACTTCATACAAGCATTAATGGAATTGTTAGCATAAATACACTATAGCTAGCATTGCCATATATCATTGTCATAATCCTACATGCATAGTTGAAAGAATACTGACATATATCTTATGCTATACTTGCCTCATTTGACACAATTCACTCAATAACGCATAATGGATAGCATAGAAAAACTGAACCATAAGTTATACATTTTCAAGCCTTAGACCTTAATTACACACGTATATATATATAGTATCTCAAGCATAATTATTCACCATCTTAAAAACCAAGATAACACATAGGTTTAAAGATGTGATAACATAAAAATTATTGCATAAAGGCCACATATTATGTTCCTTCACTAAATTTAACTTGGTTTACATTTATGTACAATAATTGTCACACCTATTCATATATAATCATATGATAGCAAGGAAAAATCAAGGAAATTCTCTGATATTCTAAATAAATTGACAACATAAAGGGTAAGTAGTGAACATGCAGAATTTCCTATGGAAACTAGATTATCTGAAAAAATATCACTGGGAAAACCGATCACTACCAGCCAACCTAGAACTGTCTTCTTCCAGCTCATCCTTGAGCCGATATTTCTTGCCATAGATCAAATGCCTCGTGTTGATCACATCAATGAGATTTTAATAAGATCTTTCATGATATGGTTTCCATTAGTGGAATCCTGCTTTTATGGATCATTTTATCCATTTGCCTAGGGTTTTCCTAAAAAATCATGCCTTTCTCTCTTGTGAGGCTTTTCCTCATAAAAGCTTGCCTTTCTCTCCCACAAGCCTTTTATGTTTTTCCTAAATTAGCATCTTTCTCTAGCTAAGTAGGTTAATGTATATTTATCTCTAATCCATTAAGCTTATCTAGAATTGGATCTAGAAGTCTTATCATGAAGCAATTATCCCTTCTCATTCACCAATGGGATTTGGAAAGAATATCAACTCTTGGTGTCTCAGTTTTCAAAGTGATTAAACTATTTTATTTAATAATAAAGTATTTACTTTCCTTGTTACACATCAGACCTAGCTTTTCTTAACTTAGGTTAGTAGAGTTTTACATACAATAGAGGAGTGTTACATTATTATTATATATTAATAATGATGATAATAATAATGATAATGATAATGATAATAATAAGTTACATATGCTAACTTTCACATTATATATATGCCACAAATGTTTAAACTTCCTCAATGCTAAGGTGTAAACTATATATATCCTCTATCATTGCAAAATGTACATATTAGAGAAATTATAATTAATTATTACAAGAAAACAGAAGAACTTTTTCTATATGCATTAGTGATTGAATCTTTGTACTATAGAATGGGCTACCATGGCATCACTAAAGTCATTGCAAATTTACAATATAATATCATTATCTTTAATTGGTGCAAACTTATGGAGCGTGTATATTTTTAAAATAATTAGTTGGTTATGTAGTTGGCTTAAGTTATCTTAACTAGAATTTGTTATGAAACTAGCTCACAAATAAATAGAAAAGATATATGAACGCCTTATAAATCAGCCTCTTCGAGGGGGCAACCTCCTATACATTACACAAATGACCAATTCTCGGATGATGCAAATTACAGGACCTCGTTTCTATATATAAGAGCCTAAGGGGTCATAATATAATCAGAGCCAACATAAAAATAATAATGTAAGGGCACAATAACAACAATAGTGGGCTTCTATGGGGCATAATAATAATAATAATATAGGGTCTCCATGGGCATAAAAATATAATAAGGGGGTTGTACTAATAACAATAACGGGTTACGCACAAGGTATGGTATAGCCAATTTGTCATAGCTACTTTTACTGACAATGTATGGTAATCATACTTATCTTTTTGTGTTGTCTTCACAATTAGTTTTTAGCATATTTAGATGCTTTCTTTCTTTTCTCTTTTTAGGTTCTTTTCTATTATTGAGATTTTTTCCTTACAAGTTTATGCTTTTTCTTCAAAATAGGAACTATATATATATATTCATTCGAAAATAGAAGATATGATTACATGTTTAACCCTTTAGTTATGCCACCTTAATATGTCCTACCCGATGGTACTTATTTTAATTTTTAGTTGTTTGAAATTGCCCAAAGAGTGGGGATTTTTGGTAAAATATCACTAAATTAGTTTTCATGAAAATTGTGCAATACAGGAAATGGTTATATATTTAGCACTTTGGCTATGCATGAAAAACAATTCAAACCTAAGAAAAACTAAGAAAAAGAGATAATAGTATTATTAAAATATTCTTGAGTTAGATGTTAGTAAACTAATAGTATTACAATTCAACATATTCACAAATATTTACATATCACCTTGGACATGAATGATGAGAAGAACGATATGTTTTTTTAAATATTATAATCAACTACACTCTTATCATCTTCAAAAACATTTCTAGAATAAATAAATATTCGATGATTTGGAGCAATTCCTTGTCTTTAATGTTAGCCTAGACAAAATTGACAATATTTGAGTTACCAACCTCACGAGTAATTTCCACCCTGGTAGAGTTTTGAGATATTTATTCCACCTCTCAAATAGAAAAATGATTGGATTTAGTGATGAATTTTGAGATATTTGTTCCTCCTTTCAAATATGAAATCGATTGGATTTAATCATCAGTTTTTAGATATTCATTCCACCTATAAAATAGAAATCCAATTGGATTTAATCATTATGGATGTTATAATTAACTAAGGCATGAACATCCTGTAGTTTCTTTCTAGTGAATGTTAAACTTTGTTTGGTAGGGGTATTCCCTAATTATAACTATCTCGTATCTTTACCATTGTAGTATAAATAGAATCTAAGATATCCACCTCAAGGGTAATGGTTTCTTCCAATAAAAGTCTTGAGAAAGATTTGCAATCCACCTCTTATAGTAAGAGACACAAGAAGGATAAATCATTTGAATATTTTAATTAGCGAGGGTTTGTCCATCCTCCAAATTATTTCTAGAAAATATCGATTTTTCTTGGTCAAGAAGAATTCCTTCCTTGTGTCTAATCTTGGCTTTCACATATTCAATTGTGTGAAAACTCTATACCACCAAAGTTATAGTCTCTCTAGAAAATGTCTTCACCAAATATTTCAAGTTTCTAGTCAGTTCCCTAACAAATATATCCATTTGATAACTAATGATACAAAAATGGCCTAACCTATACACAAAACGTGTGTGATGACATTAATAGACTTTGCAATAAAAAAACTAAGATAACTAGGATAAGTTTTCCTTCTCTCTCCCTAAAACAACAAATAAAATTCATTTCAAATAACAAGTTTTGTTGTCAAGCCAGCATAAAGGTTTGGCAGTCCACAAACTACGAAAAGCCACTGAGATCAAATCTATAATATGGAAGACCACAAGATGTACATGGAAATTTATTCAATAATATTCTACAAAAATATCTTATTCATATGGCGTGTTTCAAACACACTAGACTATTTAAAAATCATCGTGATGTTGAAGTAATACTCCAAATATCTTACAATTCAACTATTTCATCCAAAATATAAATATATTCGAAACCTATAACTTGCAATATTTGCTAGATAAATATTGGGAAAAATCACAACTCCTTGCTTATTATAATTGAGAAGTGACTAGGGGAGGCAGGAGCAGGAGGGGTAGTAGTATGGACACATTAAGGATAGAGTTTTCAATATTCTTGGAAGAGAGGAAGGCAAACTAATAATCAAGACAAATGACTTGCATTATGGTTAGGCTTCAAATTGCTAAAAAAATGTTGCAAGACGAAAGTAATTGCGGTAGGGGACTCTTAGGTAACAATTAGGCTAATAAGAATGATAAAAATTATGCAATATTTAAATTATCAAAATATTCATGTGAGGCTAGAAAGCAAGGAGTCAGATTCAATAACAAGCTATCATGTGTTCAAAAGACTTAACTCTTTGGCTAGCAAGATAGACAATGAGGGAGTCAACTAGAAGTTTGGAAACATAAGAACAGGGGAGGACACAATTTCTTTCCCTCCCCCATAATGAATCTCATTGAAACAATTAGGGGATCGTGCCACCTCCATACCTTTTCTAGCACCTTCTCTAGCATGAGGATGATAGTAATCCTAAAGTTAAGGCATAAAAAGAAATTGGTGAGAAATTTGGTGCACTTAAGTAAGTGGGTAAGAGGAAAAGTGGTTGAAGACACATGCAAGATGTTGATAACATTGTTAATGAGTAGGTCTAGAATGAAGTATTTCAATGGTATTTTGATTGTAATGTGGAGTAGCATAAGGATATTAGGATATGGGTTGAATGTGAATATTGAAAGGATGAGATGGAATTTTACTAGTGCAGGATTTTAATGAAATTTATGTAGGTTGCATGACATCAAGGGATTGAGGAGTGATTCCACAAGAGTGTAGATTATTAATGATGAAATCATGGTTCTAGCTAGTATTTTGGATACATAAGTCATTATACCAACTAAAAAAACCTGAGCTTAAGCTTTCTCATGGGAATTTGATTGCATCATGGAGAAGGACAAAGGAAATATGATTTGGAGGGTGTGTGAAATCTAAAGGGAAGTGATGGAATTATAATATATAATGATGGAAATAGAATATCTATAGACTATGTGGCATCAAGAGATCATGGAGTGATATTAGGAGAGGATGGTTTGGTGAGGCTACAATTAAGATGTCACATGGTTCCAACATGGCATGTTTCCTTCTTACGATTTCACTATTCAGCTAACCTTATTGGCCCACTCCTACTTTGTAAATTTTACAGTCCATTCACCATATAGTTTCATCTCAACTAGGTAGAGGACTAGTAGGGGAATAATTGGCTGAAAAAAAATTGATATTCCTAAATAGAGAGGTAGGGATCTTAGATTGTTTTGCATTTTGCAAGCACGAGGAAAACGAATGAAGTAACCCTCATGCATAAGACCGCTATTTCCCCAGTGATTACTTCATCATCCAATAGATATATGGCCTAAGGAACTCAATAATTTGTTATAGGAAAAAAACGGAAATCCTAGATGAGTATGCTTAAAAAAAAAATCTCAAAATTGAGGAGAAGGGGGGAACCTCTAGCAAGGTATGATTGACTAAGTCTGTGACTTGATTGATAAAAATATATAAATATAAGACGAGATGAGAAATGTGCAAAACGATTTCTATAAATATGCACAATGCATCCAAGGGAGAAAATTCAAGGTTGATTATTTCACCATAAAGGCTCAATAGTTTATGGGGTGATTGAGCTTGTCAACAAGATGCCAAATTTTCAGAAAGACCCTTAAACCAAAAAATTTTGTTGCTTATAATCCTACCAAACTTAGCTTGAACAAGTTAGGATTTGGATTTATGTTAGCCTTAGCTAAAAGTATAAATATCTCCATGGAGTCGAAAGGAAGATATTTGAATCTTAGAAATCAAGAGGGGACAATACTATGTTCCTATTGAATGGTTAGAGTGATCAAGCTACGAGGCATACAAAATTCTCATTAAACATAACCTTCAGAAAAGTGATAAGGCTGAGAAGATGACATAAAAAATTCTAAGTAGACTCTAATACTCACCTTGAATTAATAGCAACAGGGGATCTCAACTTGAAGAAATTTTAAAAGGAGAAAAATTCATGGAAAAATACCTTACCCAATCTTATCATGCCTAACTATTTCTGATGGTTTCCCCTCTATAAAGAAAGATTATTGAAACAAGTTCCTTTGATTAACGATTAGTAGTCCATAAAAATAATAGAATCCATTTATGTTGTCGGTGATAGGGTCCATAATAGTTCGAATCGTGGCATGAAATAAAAGCATGTTATCATTTATAAAATTATGATTTTTAACAGGAGTTTCTATGGAGGACGGTAAACCTTTCACATCTCTTCAGACTCCCCAGGTAAGAAAAAGAACATGGGTGCCTAATAAGTGTTGAGATGCATTTGAGCCTCGAGCTTCACTGATAAAAGTCAAAATTTTGTTAGCCACACCTCCTAAGACCTATAAGGCAGATTGGGGTTTGAATAATTAAAAAAAACTCACAAAAAGGTCTATTTCCTCTTGAATCCCTTGGGTAGACTCAAATCATACTCATAATCATCATACTCGTCTCGCAATTCTGAGATCAATCGATCTAAACATTACTAATTTTTGATGAAGTGTCAATATGGCCCTCTTTTAGAACTACACCACCTCAATTTTTGTGCAAAGGCTAAAGGGATGAATTTATTGCAAAGATTCAGATCTCACTTCCCTGCTACATCATACAACAATCATAAAAACCTACAAATCTAGATCCAACCTTTCGCTAAAAGAAAAAAAAGTAAAATTCCATAATGCATCATTATGCCTACCATTCTTATGATGGCCTGCAAATTAGCTCCTCAAATTCCAAAACAAACTATGTCATCACAATCCTTGTGAAAAATTACTTCATATGGGTATAAAATTGAACCCACTATGACCTCCATCCTTACGCTATAGGAAAAACAAGTAAAAGGCCATAATGTATCATGATACCCCTCAACCTGACGATGGATTGAAAATCCACTACTCAAACGAAAAAACAAATTATGTTGTCATGATCCTTGTGAAAAATCGATTTAGATGAGTATAAACTTGACCCCATTCTCACACTGTCAAATCCAGGCCTCAAGGGAATCTTACAAATTTCTCAAAGATTCCTTCTGCATCAAGGTTCCACACTCAAGGTTCTAAAGCATCAAGGTTACACATGTTCATAGTTTCATTAGTTGTTGTTACTGTTCACAGTTCCATACTACACACGGCCCCACTGTTGGACCACAACTACTTGTTGGATTGAAAAGGAGTTTTTATTATATCCATTCATAATCTGTGCAATATTATTTTTTGGTGAACTCTGAATAAGCATTGTTGACATGAATGGGGTCCAGGTTTCAATACCTTCCCACGCCAACTTTGTAACCAAATGCCACCTTTAACTTCCATCGAGTCGATAATTTGTTTTGGATGTTGCATTTTTTATTAGTGGTGGTTTTGTTTGGGGCTGTTGGTTGTCTAGGACAACCAGTGTTTCCTGTGTGGGCTCAACCTTCACCAGCCCTGTTATATATATATAACAACCATTGAAAATTGTAATATGTGTCCAGACCTATCATATTTCAAAACCTTCCATTGCATGATTATGCAATCATCTACCTCGTTGTACATTTCCATGTTAACAATTGAAATAATCAAATCACTATCGTATGAACATTGGTTCGGTGGTTTGTTAACCATCATTTTGGGTGTCGAAAGTCGACATGGATTCAGCTCCCACTAGCCTAGTTTTGACTACACAAAAAATTACATATTTAGCCCGACACTAAAGAAATTCATAGGAAAATGTAACTTATCCATTGTCCCAGGATTATGACAACCGCTTGTTGTATAACAGATGTGTCGTTAACTATTTTTAGCTGCCTATGTATTTTTGGGTGATCGTTGTTAGGCTAGCTAATGTGGGTTTGAACCTCGCCATTGTCATGTGATGTTATGTTCACCAATTGGTTGAAACCGTGATCGTAACCGTTAGGCAGGTCAGCTAAAAAAATTTGAGCTGCTCAATCATGACCTAATTGATCATTGAATGGGTGCCACATGGCATGGCTTGATTCGACCACATGGTCCCCTTTCATTGGTACAAAAATCATAGTCACCTAAACATGTCGCCTCCTACATGTATACCATGTCAGTTTTCTGTGAGCTAGCCATGTTACAACCTAACTATTTTCCCATCATTGTACAATATGCCACATCAATGCCCACTTGGAACACCACATCAGTGCACTATCTACCACAACATCCTACTAACTCCATCTCTTGTCACGTTTTCTTCTCATGTCTCATATACAGAGTGACATGTCAATTGTATGGACTGCCACATGGCAATCAAACTTTTACTTTTGCTTTTTTCTTTTTGTCCCTAAAAGTTTGTTGGGGCATAACTTTTTCATACAAGCTCGGATTGAGGTGTCGTTCACACCAATGGAATTAGGATGACGTGGTCTTCAATATCATTCTTTTTTTCAAAAAAAACTTAGACTTTAAGTTTTAAGCCATTAGGGATCCAACTGGATCATTATTAGATGCAACTAGTCATTAGATTAATTCATTTATGTGAGGTTTCAAGCACCTCATCACCCATGCATTCCATCAAATTTCCTCAACATTCTTGTGTTATGAAACACTACATCGACATCTATATAAAATACCTTTATAAAATATTATACGTCATACATTTAATGGCATCATGTAAGTTAAATGAATGTAACCTGAAGTTCATTACACATTTCAATCATAAGTACTTACCTCAATCTATGTCAAGGAAATTGGCTGTTAGATTGCAAATCTCCACCCAACAACAAATTGGCCAGCATTGTGGATTTCCTATATCCAATCACCATTGAGCCATACTGTCAAGCTTGAGGAAGTATTCTCTAATGATTAAATGAATTATGCTTGGTTAGATGGGGTACATTAGCCTCCACATGTGTGTTCTTCCATAAAGACAATGGATGGTCTAGTATCATGTAGTTTACAATTTTCAAAAATACTTTGCATAGTCTCATTCAATCTACAGTCCATGTGGCCTACTCCATTCACCTTTGAACCTTACACACATCGAATTATCCTCTCTCCATTCCCTGCACTAGAGATTTATTTTTCTCATCCAAAACCATCTTCTCTCCCTGCGTATCTCCTTCTCACTCCCCTCTTTTTATTTTCTCCAATTTAGCTTGTTTGTACCTATCTTGGCCAGAACACCCTAGCCCAATAGATTAGTGCTACGAACCTGCCTATATTCAAATACTTTTTTTCTGTTTTATTGGTTTGTTACATTGGGTGGCTAGATCATCCTAGCATGTTTCCATCCACCAATGTATTTCTCTTTGCATGTACATAACACTATTTTATTTTTCTTTTGATTTATTATGATGTTGCAAATGGGTGTGCTTTGGTCCTACATACTTGCTAGTAATTAAATACATTAGTTCCCTACTTTCACACATTTCAACTTACATGGTTGTGACAAGAATAAGAATCCCAAGTAGTTTACCATCCTTTTCTATGGAATATGTGTCTCATGATCTCGATTATTTTCTTTTAATCATAACAATTATAATATTTAAATTACATGGAGAAGTGGTTGGTAGTTGTGACAGAAACAATCTACAAGAGACCCAGGAAGGAGATGAATATGAATGATAAACACTGTTGTAAATTAAGTTATGTTCTATCTTTTTTGTCTTTCTAGTATTCTACAGACTTTAGAAGTGGAAGAATACGAAAAAGTAGTAGAAAAAGTATGTTCTAAAGCAAGTATTATCATATGGCCCAATTTTGTAAGACTTTTATTTTGAAATATGTCTCCTTCACTGTACTATCTTGTTAGTCTTCAGATCAACTTAAAAAAAAAACCAATCGCGTGGAAAAAAAATAATTGACGAGTGACCACAACTAAAAGCATTAAATGTGTAAACTTTAGCAGGTGGCCCCGAAAATTTGGAGTTTATCCAACCAATAAAGAGAATTAAGACTACTATTTGTTATGATGGAGCCTAGGGTTTGAGGAAAAGAATTATGATGTAAATGACATGGGTTCAAATATTCATGAGAATAGAGGTAGAAAATAGTATGTGTTGTTGTGTTTGGCGACCTTGGGTAATTTTCCAAACTGTAAACTCGAGAAGTTTTAAAATGTTTCAATTGTAACCTCAAAAGTCATAAGTTTAACCAACATTCATTTGAGAGATCAAATGTCAAACAAGAAATATAAAAAACTCAACTTCTGAATGGATTATACACACAGAAAAGAAATGATGCACATGAATCAAATGTTTAAGTGTTGAATTGCTAAGCCCTTGTGTTTTGACATAATAATAATACAATAAAAAACCAAGCACAAATTGAGAAGAAGAAGGCATGTAAAAGAAAAAAAAATACACATGATTCATTCTAAAAGACAAATCAAGATATCATAATTTTTTGGACTTCCAAGAATTATTTATAAGATAATACAACTTTCAACAAATTCTCATAATTTCATGAGACAACACAAGTTATTTTTATTTTTTTAAATTAGTGGTAAATACAATTTTTTTTTACAACAATGCTTTATGATTAAAAAAATTTACTTTGAGTTGATAGGATTTATTGGCATATACCATGCAATGGGCTTTTGAAAGTTCAATGACGACCTACTTACTAGCATAAATATATAAATTAAATTGTATGTAAACGTAAGGAATCCTTTAGCCCTCAAGAAAAACCTATAAAGATTGTTGTGTGTTTTATAATTAGTATCTTGTTGCAGATACAGATATCATCCAATCGTCTATGCTAGGGACATCCACCAAGAGCCCACGCTTTTCCCAAACCATCTACATCCTATATGCTCTACCAACCTTAGCCTAATTATTCCCAACAAAAAGAAAGGGTTTGCCCTCAGATTTCACTAGCCTGATTTTAGAGCTCTGGTTTCCACCCATAAAAGTTGAAACAATTCTCTCTAAAACATAACCTCCAAATTGAAATTACTCTATTGGAGGAAATGAATTTACACGATAAAAGGGGAAGCTTGAGTTTTACCAATCTAGGAATTAGATGCACATATGAGGGATGATAAGCTCTAGGGATAAGCGATCACTAGTACAAAATGAGAGATTAGTGACTATGCGACGAAAAAAGTTAGTCACCACAATTATTTCAAGGGAATTACCACTAAATTTGAGCAATTTTAAGTGACTCAACTAAAAAAGACTAATTTAGTTTAGCGATAAAATATACGGCTAGAAAATAAGTGACCCAACTAAAAATGACTAACTTAAATGACTAATTCATTTCATCATTAAAATAGATGACTAGATAATAAGTGACAAAATTAAAAACAATTAATTTAAATGGCTACAATAGCTCAAGAATAAAAATATGACCAAATAAAAAATAGAACAAGTATATGAATTTAGTCATTTATGCTAATCTCTGAATCCATCTATAGTGTTAAAATTTAGATACCCCTTTAAGGGAGTCTCTAAATCCATATGCAATCTCAAAATTTAGGTATATGGATTTAATAATCCCCTTAAAGGGGTATATACATCCATTTATAATGCTAAAATTATAATAGTTCTATACAATATAGAACCCGATATTTTCCCATGGTATTCATGTAGAATATAGCCTATCTACAAATTTCAAATCTGAAGTACCCATGAAATTTGATAGTTTCTGTTGCTCTAATGGTAGTTTTGATCATTTTATCACATAATGTTTCATTTTTTTTTTTTTAATGTATTTGATCGGAAAATTACTCTCGGAAATTTACCCATCAAATTCCATCCATGGATAAGATACTCCAAGTAAATGTATCCATTGCTAACATTTGGTAATTCCATCATTGGGCGAAAAGATCAAGGTAAATGTGTACTTTGGTTCATTAAAATATCAAAATTTATAAATGTTTTTTTTTGGGTGGGAAATGTTTTAAAAATTACTACAATATTTTTTTCCGTATCATATATTTATGAATTAAACCAACCTAGATCCCTCTTAATTCGAGATCTATTTAGCGCCAAGAAGGATCAAATCTCTCAAGCTGCAAACATTTTTTTAAGTGCAAAAGATATTTGATCCTTCCTTGCCACTGGTAGTTCTGGAGTTAAACAAATCTAAATTAATGTTAAAAAGATTAATAATTATATTAAAATTTAGTTATTAAAGCATACATTTTATTTTCAATATTTTTAAATTTAAAATAGCAATGAATAAACCAAACCATAAAACTTATAATTAATTTTAACTATATTTATTACATTTACGGAATAAAATAAGTTAACCGATTGTTAAATAGAATGGACCTTTACAAATTTTCCTAAATATTATATATTTTCTACAATAAAGTTACATATTTGCATACTTTGATGGCACACGACTTGGATAAATCCTTTGTAAAACAACAAATCTTTATTTAAATAATTTTTTTTTATCTTTTGATTTGGAGAAACAAATCTCTTTCATTAAGAAAATGAAAATAAATAATGCAATTAAGAAAGTTAATTCATTCCCTCATTTAGGGTCAAAAATCATCCTTGGTGATGATTGGACGCATTTGGGTTCAAGTTGGATGACCCGAAAAACAATTAACTTTGAGGATTTCTCATTTGGAGATGAGAAAACAACAATGTAGAAACTGAATTTAGGAGATGGTGCTGGAGAAGGTTTGTTTGACATCTGCTTAAATGAGAGGAAAGGAAGAATTTTTTTTCTTATTGGGTGGGCGAACGCCTTTAGACATTCCAATTCGATGAGCGTTGATAACCTGTGGATGCTACAAACACAGTCCAACCCTCTTAGATGGTTGAATAACCAGAAGACGATGAATGGGGTATCTACCTTAATCCTTCTTGCACATTCTACTTTCATTTTTTTGGTGGGTATGTGTATACATTCTTCTTTCAATTTTGAGTATTTGTGAGTTTTTTTCAAGCTTTGGGTATCCCATTATCATAAGTACTCTTTTTCTAGCTAACTGTTGTTTACCCACATCCATATTTGCTCGTTGAAGTGCACCTACGCCCATACTAGTAGAACCAGGTCAGGATTTGTTGATTCTCATTTTTGAGGAATGATTGGAAAATGTCCCTAGCCATTGAATCTGAAAAACTGTAAGTGGTTTAATCGATATGACTAAATTTTTGAATGTGACTTGAACATGTGGAGATTGTTGAGAATGTATGCCTCATAAGCACAAAATTAACTTTTGCCTCTCAACATTTGCAGCAAAAAATGATTGGATGAAACTAGTTTTCTCAAGTTCATTGAATATCAATATGATCAAGTTGAATATTAATATGTTCAAAGGAGATTTTGTATAGCCATTGATTTCTTCAGTTCTTATAGTTAATGATTGCAGTGTTTTTAGTCGCTAAATATGCTAGTAGCATTGGATGAATGAATGAGGGACACTTTTTTTTAATCTTTTTCCAGTTTGAATGAATGAATGGGGTTGCAATTTTTTCTCTTTTACTCATCCAATTTATGCATCATAAGGGTTGATGTGCACTAATTTTTTTGAGTTAATTTAAACCAAGATTTAGAGAATTGAATGAATAGGGGTTCATATTTTTATTTTACCTTTTCCATTTTTTTTATGTTGTCTCAATTTTGTTTTCTGCATGTTGATCTTTTTGAGTTAGCTTAAAGTACTTTTTAGATAATTAGTTAAGTGTGGATAACAAGTGGATTTAAATATTCTTTAAGAGGGTACCAAAATTCGTAAAAATTGGTGAGATACAATGAAATTTTCCATAGCAAAAAAGCATAACAGAACCATGTGTAAAATGATTGTAATTTCATTCAAAACATATCTTAGTGTCCCTACCCCATTCTCTCCCTCAATCTCTCCCACTCTCTACCACTTCCTCTCCTTCCTCCTCTCTATTCCCCCCTAATTTTCTCTTTATTGCCTTTCATTTACCTCTATCCCTTTCTCTCTACCTTTATCTTTCTCTCCCTACTTCCCTCACCCTTCCTCTCTCTCTCTCTCCCATTATGTGTCCCTCACCATCTCATCTCCCACACCCTCGCTCTCTTTATTTTCTCTATCTATTTCCCTCTCCCTCTAATCTCCCTCAACATATCCCTCCCTCTATCACTTTCTCTATAAATCTCCCTCCCTCTTTTCTTCCCCTTCCTGACCTTTTCTCTCTCTCTCTCTCTCTCTCTCTCTCTCTCTCTCTCTCCCTGTCTTTCACTTTGACCCTCACTCCCTCCATACCTCCTTCAACCCTTCTCTCTCTCTCAACATCAACTTCTCTCTATCTCTCTCGAAGTCACTCTCTCTCTTCCCCTCTCTCCTTCATTCTCTATTTTTTCCTCACTTTGTTTCTCTCTATTTCTCTCTTCCCATCCTACTTTACCTTACTCACCTCTTCTCTCTCTCTCCTACACCCACTACCTCACCCTCTCCCTCTCCCTATCTCTCTTCCACTCCCTCTCTCTCATCCTTATTGTCACCCTAGCCCTATGTCTCCATCTCTCTCCCTCATTACCTTCCTTACACCATCTCTCCTCTATTATCTCTCTCCACCCACTTCCTCTCTCTGTCCCCCCGTCTCTCTCTCTATGTTTCTGGTCCTCTGTCTCCACCCCCCTAATCCTCCTCTTTTTCTCAAACCTTCCGTCTATATCCCCCTGCCCTCCCCTTCTTTCTCTCTCTCCCTTCTTACTCCCCTCCTACTCCCCCCCTTTTCCCCTTCTCTCTCTCTCTCACCAACTCTCTCACCATCTCTCTCTCTCCCTTACTCTACTATTGTGTCTCGCTCCCTTACTTACTCTCTTACTCAGCCCCACTCTATCTTCCCACCCTCTCATCCTCGTCCTCCTCCCCATCCCCCTCACTCACTCAACTCCACTCTCTGCCTCTCCCGACACAATCAATAAATCCTCTCTATAACCCTTTTATCTTTCCCCATTCTCTCTCTCTCTTCTTGTCTCCCACCATTACTCTCACTTTTTGTCCCACTCCTTCTTCCTCTCACTCACTCTCCCTTATTCACCTTCACTCAAAATCTCTCACTCCTTTCATATATTTCTCTATCTACATACCATTTATCCTCATTCAAATTCTACATACAAACATTTAAAAAATGCACAACTACATGTCAACATAATAGTTATTCAAAATCAAAAGAATACAATAATTTACTCATATATTATGAAAGCATATAATGTGAAAATCCTAATAGAAATAGAATAGAATAACCTAGGAATAAAAAATCATATTGCATTCTAGTATTTAAATATAATTAAATGAAAGACAAAAAAAAATAGAAAACAATAAACTCTTTGTTAAAAGACAATTAAATCAATACATAC
>APFE030385636.1:0-21129 GCA_000404065.3 Pinus taeda
AAAAAACATGTGCGAAAATCATGCACAAAACCATAGGTGGGTCTGCCCAACCTAACATAGGGTCCAAAACCAAAATTTTCTGGGGCGCTGCCCCGGACCCCATAAAGTGGGGTTACAAGTACCCCTCAAACCCCCTGTTAACTATGTGGAAAGAATATAACACAACCCAACACTAAGTTGCCACTCACTTCTAAGTTCTGGCAAATGCACTAACATATACTAAATATATAGTTCATAACTTTGACTCCCATTAAATATGCAGGTTGTAGTCCAAAACTGGCATCCAATTCTGACATTTCGCTCCATATATGCAATGCACAATTCTGTAATTTGTGGCATGTTCCTCAAGGCTACACCATAATACAAGCTATCGCTCACAATTGCACAATAAATGCAGGTTGTGTTGAGAAATCTAGGGCATAAGGAGTTAAAAGATTTCTCTGCTTGATAATTGCTTGTGATATACTTTTACCTTTTAGCTTATAATTTTCTCTTTGTTATAATATTATTGTGTTCTTTTCATCAAGACAATTACCAATATGCACAATAGAAGACAAGTGACACGGTATGTAGGCTTGTTAGGCAGGGCCAAAACCTCTCACCTCTTGAGAGGAAAACCCAATCAATAATTCTTCTTATAGATCTTCAATTGATGAAGACCAAGACCATGACAAAGACCATTGACTCCAGTATCCTCCCAAGAACCTTGTCACTACCCTTGATGTTTTTCCTCTTCCCTATCTCGACTTCTTTCTTGATCTCAAATTTCTTTCCTCGATTTTCTAGAGAAATCGGTCTCTATCCTTCACACTACTTCTTCTCGTCTTCCCCTATAGAATCTTTGTCACCTAGAGAATATTGGTCTCTTAGGTTTAACCTAGATCAGAAACCCTAGTTTCCTTAATCGAGACCTATATTGCTTCTCTTCGACTTCTAATAGGTTCTCCCTTCTATCTTCTTGTGATGTCTTCATTCCTTCTTCCTTTGCACGTTGGAGAGAATATATAACCCAAGACAAACCTCAAACGAATCCTTCCTTCACTGATCCCAATAGAATCCTTCCTTCATTATCCCCAGAAGAAACCTTCCTTCACTATACCCAGAACAAACCTTTCTTTGTTATACCCAGAAGAATCCTTCCTATCCCTTCTTCACACTTCTTTTCACTGAATCACTTGTTGAGTTTCTTGCCTCTAAGTGAGGCCGAGTGTGGCTACTTATACACATCTTCTCATGTCCCTTAGGTCAACATGATCTCAAGTAGAGGAAGACCGACTTCTTCTAGCAAGTTCTTTCTTCGTTGTAGGTCGACTTGAAGAGGATAAGTGACAAGGTCTTGGAGGATTCTTTACATAGAAAGGTTTGACCTTTTATAAAGTGTAACATGACTTCATTACATGACAATGACTCTATCATTTTATGACAATATTAAAAATAATTCCTAAAGACTCTCAATAAGAGTCTTGACTCAAAAATAAAATCTCTTGCTCATGAAACCCATGAAGCAAGCAATACAATAATTTTATTTTTCTTCTTTACTTCTCATTACATAAAATCATAATTACATGTCATTATGAAGACCAAACCTAGTTACACTTTTCAATAGGTTGTAGCTTAAGTTTGTGTAACAAATGTTGGTTGTTGTTCAATGTCTTGGATTTTATATAGGTCAACATGGAAGCCACCCATTATATGCAAATTTCCCTCTTGAAAATACCAAAAGCAACTATAGAGCAAGTCTTTG
This sequence comes from Pinus taeda, assembly GCA_000404065.3. Lineage (NCBI taxonomy): Eukaryota > Viridiplantae > Streptophyta > Pinopsida > Pinales > Pinaceae > Pinus > Pinus taeda. Next base: position 1,745 of record APFE030385636.1, read on the forward strand.
CAACATAAAAGGAGGTTTCTTTCTGTTGCAACCTTACACACACACCTAAGTTAGTGAGAAAAGCCCTTAACACCATAATGTGTGGTTGGAGGCAAATTTAAGAGATGGGGTTGTCACCTATTCCCAACTCTCTCTTCGTTAAAGCTCTTTCCTAGGCAAGCTAATGGGGGTGGTCCCTAAAGTCTATACAACCAACTTAAGTTGGAAGTTAATTTTAGAAATGCCAATTTAGCAATAAACGTGCCTAAGTGAGATGCGTGTAAGTTACTTGCTCTTGAAATATTGATAGAAATGGTTCCATAAATGAGGAAATACCCAAAGTAAAATTGCACCAATGAATTCAAAGTAAAAAAATGGTAGCTTAATGTGAGCAAGTGATTTAAAGTGATGCAAGTAAGTTGCTTGCAAAATAAATTGTTTCAAGTAGAAAATAACAATGTGATGCTCCAAGGAATTATTAACAATACTAAAATAACTATGTAGCAAAAGTTGACAAAAATGAAGCATGTACTCAAGTAGTCATGAAACAATTTACCAAGCTTAATGGAAATGAATTAGTAAACTAAATCAAAGCTTGCTAAGAATGTAAAGTGCTTGCAAGTAAAGAAAGATTTGCTCAAAGTAAAGTGTTAACTTGTATCTCAAAGCAACGATGAAATGAAGGATGCAAAGCTCAAGTAAAAATGTAGCAAACTTAATTTAGTAAATGAAATGGAGTTTTGAGGTTGTGTTAATTCCCAAAATTTACCGTGTGAATGAGTATTAGCAAATGGAAAGTGCATGTAAATCAATCAACCCACAGGAGTCCTCATTCTAAAAGAGGAGAAAGGATGCCTTGGGTAAACCCAAGCTCCCATAAGAAAAAGAGATCTTTTATTATGATGTTACAATGGTGTTAAGGCCTCTTAGAGGGCTTCCCGAAAGATTGAAGGGAATTTGTACAAGGCTGAGAGCTAGAAATAGGTAAAATATCCCTCCAAACACTAGCAACCTTAAGGACCAAAGAAGTCTTTCTAAATTCTAAAAATTACAATCTCCACAAAAACCCACGACCTATCCTTCTTTGCAGCTCCTTCTAGTGTCCATGTCCTCCTTAAAATATATTTTGGATGCTTGAGAGGTCCTAAAAAAAAACTAGTTAGAGTTCAATCGTCTTTCCTCAAGGCACTTGTGTCCAAACTCCAACTATGGGTTGCAAAACTAAGACAAGATTAGTGTGAAAAGGGCATGTAATTATGATACAAAATAATACAAAACCATTTCAAGTGAGGGGATTGAACCCCATCACTTGCTTAGTTCAAAAAATGCTCTTGAATAGCTAAATAGATCAATGAAAGCACAAATTTAAAAGAGATTTAAATTTAGAAATACTTTGCTTGTATACAAGCTATGTCCAAGAAAATCCCTACAAAATCACTTTGTAAGATGAACTATGGAATTCAAGGAACCAATGGCAGCTCCTTGGAGAATGTGTTAAGAGTGGGTTGTTCCCTCCAAAGACTTCTCCTCACGCTTGATATTTGATCTAAGAAAATTTTCCTTTACAAAACTTCAATCAAACATTAGTCCCATATAGATCTAGCAAATAAGCAACAATAAGAAAAATCTAGAAATTTATTGGAAAAGAGCTAGAGATTTTGTTAATTTTTGGTATGTTCTATGCTTGGAGCAATTTACTTCAATTTTTAATATTAGCCCAATGACAATATTCAGATTAGCAATCACATCAGCATGATAGTAAAGTGCAGATAGAACATAAACATAAACAACAGAAGACAAGCCAAGGCAAGAGGACACAAGATGTGGCACTAGCCAGGGACAAACCCAAATGTGGGGAAGCCCTTGATGAATTCTTCTTATATTTTTCAATAGTTCAATAGAGAGAGAGATAGTACAAATACATAAATATGAGATTTTATGATAGCAGTAGAAGGTACATCATTATGAAAATCTTCAATTATCAAGAGTGCTGAAGCATATCCTGATGCAACATTCCTCAAATTGCTAGCTGCTCCAACAATTCTGGTTGCAGCCCCAAACTCCCTTGACTGAGATGAATGGCTGATCTAAACAATCTGTAAATAGTCCTAAGACAGCAGCCCCAAGGTAAACCTTTCTATGGTGCTATGGTCTGTGGCCTAGCACATAGCAACACTGAAGAAAATGTCTTTAAAACATCATCAACGCAACAATACTTGCAATCATCTTAACTATGTATGAATGTTGATCTATGGAGCAGACTTCAACGCATTCCTTCAATGTATCCACCTTAGCAAACAATTCTTATGGCATGCCCATACCAACTTCCTTATCATACAGTCACCCACAACAAACATGTAATGTTGTGAGAAGACATCACCCTGTTGTGTTATAGGGCTACCTTTCTGTGAATGAGAGTCTTTACGTAGCTGTGAATAAGGACTTCATTAATAGTAGATGAATGCCCTTTAGGAATGCGGTTAGGGGCTACTTCAGGTAGCGTATAAGTGCCTTCACTTACATCATATAAAGCCTTCTTCTAGATTGTGTATAAGTTCCTTTAGGACAGTGGATTAGGACCTTTCCTAACTGTGGATTAGGGCCTTTATTTAGATCTCGGTTGGGCCTCCTTCATACAACAAAGTAGCCTCCCCTTGACTGCGGCTTACTATGTACATAAGTCTTCCTCTTGTTTGTGGCTAGGGCTCTTTTAGGGCTTCCTCTAACAACAGATTAATGTCTCTTCTAGACTTGTGGCTAGGGCTCTTTTAGGGCTTCCTTAGACAACACTGAAGCTCCCTTAGACAGCATATAGAAAGCCTCTCCTTGCCACGTAGAAGAGCCTCCTCTTGACCGCATATAAAAGCCTCCTTAACTATGGCTAGGTGTCTTCTTTCTCTATGGCTATGTATAGGGTTTCTCTACTAGACTCTTCTTCCACCAAAACCCAAATGAGTAGAGAGAGAGATCACAAGAGATGAGTGTGTGAGAAATGAACTGAAGACCACCTCTATTTATAGTGCAACATTGATATTGAGTTGGAGCAATTTGGTTGTTGGTCGACCTTGACAATTTGTCAAGTAACACAAATAAATTCATATCTCCATGAATACATGTCCAAATCATATGATATTAGATCAATCCTACACCTCTCGATGAGAGGAATCCAAGAAAAATATCAGTTGCCATAAATAAGAAGACCCACATGGAGTTTGGCCCTAGTTGCCAATTTTAACACTCCCTCTCAACTAGGGAGAGCTCCATCTGCTAATCCATCTGCCAGTCCGTACTATCTCTGCCATCAACACAATGCCCTGCATTGCTCTTCTCTACTGAACTATGAAGAAGAAGAAGTGATCGAGAATATTTCATACCATTCTCTACTGAACCGAAGTCAGTCCCATATAAAGAGTGTCTCATACCACTTTTTTGACCCGAAGTCAGTTCCGATTGATCCGATATCAATATCATCCTAGCATAGGGAGTACGGTAGTACACGATGCATCCATCAGTAGTACTATGGTTCCTATCTTCATTTCCCTACTCATTGGCTAGATGAGAGGTACTTCCCATGAGTCCCTGACTGCATGGTTAGGTTGTCTCAGCAGGAGAAGGATGAACCACTCATCTTGCCTACATGTCACCATGGGGTATCCCAGGGGAAGGCTGAACCACTCACCCTCTGATTGTGTCTCAGTAGGAGAAGGATGAGCCACTCATCCTGCCTACGTAGCAAACCATTAGGGGAAGGATAAACCACTCAACCAATGGTTTCTCATCGCTCCAAGAAGTAACCCATGCTCCTCGGAGCTCCCAAAGCTCAATATCCATATCATACAGGACCCTTAAGAGAGGGTCTCTCCACGACTCTTAGTTGTTCTTGGAAATTCAAGAATTTGAACTTTCCTAAGGGCTTCGTCAAAATATCGGTGACCTGCACATCAATCCCAATGTGATGGACCCTTATTGCGCCTCACTGTACCATATCCCAGATAAAGTGGTACCTGATGTCTGTGTTGGGAGTGATCACGAAATACGGGATTCTCTAATAATCGGATCCCACACTAGTTGTCACCTAGGATCACGGTGGTATCCAACACGTGTCCACATAGCTCACTGAAGAGCTTCCCTAACTAGATAGCTTTACACGAGACCATACTCACAACTATGAATCTGGCCTCAGTGGTTCTCAAAGTAACCGACTTTTTCTTCCTGCTCATCCAGTATATCGAAGCAGAACCCAAAGAGAAACAACACTCACAAGTGCTTTTGTGATCCTCCACACTGCTTGCTTAATCAACATTAGAATAAAAATACAACTTCACAGCTCTAACAATGTATCTCAGTACATGAGTGATTGTGCCCTGAAGATATCTTAGAAGATTCTTGTCGCCAATTCAATGTGAGCAATGAGGCTCAACCATATATTAGCTCAACATGCTAACTGCAAAACATGTATCCGGATGGGAGTTCACCAAGAACATCAATGCTACTATGAGTTGACGAAGCTCAGAGACATTTCTCAATTTAGGTCCGGCAACACTACCACATAACTTCTTAAAGTTAAGCTCCATTGGGGTAGTCACGGGCTTGTAGTTCACCATTCCAAATTCGGAATCCAACTCCCTTTTATTTTTTCAAATGAGAGGGTTTGTACCCTTCAGAAAGAGGTTGTCCACATAAAGTACCAGTTTGAGAGGTCTATCATCCACAACTTTAAAGCAAAGGTTTGGATTGGCTTTACTCCTAGTGAATCTCAGCTTCATCAGATAGTTGTCAATCCTCTCATACCAAGCTCAGGGTGCTTGCTTCAAACTATAGAGAGCTTTCTTCAATCTGCATACATGAGATTCCTAATCATGAATCTCAAACCCCTCGGGTTGTTCCACATCTGTGGCCTTGCTATTACATGAGGGGAATGCTCCCCTTGTAAGTTTTGCTTTGGTACATCTCAAACATGTACCTTCATGCTCTTCTTTGAATTTAGGTATCCCTGTCACCAATTGTCTCACATCGGGTAGGACCTTACAATGAAAATGGGCAGATCTCCGGTACCATTGAAGAGATGTGTCACATGACATGGTCCCTAATGGACTTCCTGCAATGATACAAAGTGCCAACCCTGAACCCAAGAGTAAAAGTTTTTTTTAAATTATTTTTCCAAACACGTACCTTTCCATCGATGAATGCCACCTTGTAACTTTTGTCTTTCATTGCCAAAATGTACACCAGGTTCTTCTTGAGATCAGGTACATAAATAACTTCTTGTAAATGAATCAAGTTACCATAATCCAATTAAAGAGTAACATTCCCTACACCCTTTACGGGGTAGGTGGCATCGACTCCAAGAATAATCTCCAAGTTTGTCTCCTTCTCTATCAGATTAGAGAGCACTTCCTTATACCCGGTAAAGTGCCTTGAAGCACAACTATCAATAAGCCAATTTCCCAAGGTGTCAGGAGGAGAGGTAGTGGAGAGGGCTGATAGAAGATAATACTCCTTTTTCTTATCAGAAACAACATTTGATTCTTCATACACAGTGTTCCTGGCTTTCTTGGAGGGTCGACCATTTCCTTGATGTCATGCATTCCTTTTTCTTTGCCCATTGTACCTGTAATTCCTTCGATCATTGAAGTATCCCCTGGAATGATTGTGATCATCATCATGTGATGTGTCCCTTCTGTTTGGACATTCCCTTGCATAGTGGCCAAAATTATTGCAAGCAAAGCATTTACCTTTCCTTCCACCCTTAGATTCGAGCTTTCCATTGAAATGGCCTTTAGACCCTGCATTATTTCTCCTTTTGGCATGAGCAGAAAAAGCAGTAGGGTTGCCTTTATTAGAAGGCATTTCTTGCTCCACCATCCTGGTTTCTTCTTGAATGCATCTCGACATTAATTCTTCAAACCTTGGAATTCAATCATTATTGAGAATAGTGGTTCTAAATATACCACTCGGGTGGGAGTCCTCCAAGAGTAGTGATAGTTGGTTCCTTGTGAGGAGGACTTCTCCAGTCGATAGAAGACCATTCTTGTTCTTAGTGATCCTTAAGAAGTAGGATTGAATATCCTCATCCTTGCCCTTCTTAATACCCTTCAAGTTATTTTTGAGGAACAAAACTTGATTTGCATCACTAACCTTAAACATGCTTACCAATATATCGTAGATCTCCTTGGAGGCGTTCAAATCAAAGATGTAGGCCACGAGACTCTTGTCAATGGAATCTCTGATAATATTCTTTACTTTGACTTCACCCTTAGTGTACTTGTTCTTTGTAGTAGCTGATGCATTTGATGGAGGCTCCGGGATTTTACCCTTCACATAGTCCAACACTTCTTGTTCTTCCAATGTCTGATCAAGAGACATCTTCCACCCGTGATAGTCAAACTTCTCACGAAGCTTGTCTTTAGCTTGGAAGTGGTATGAGGAACCCATTGAACCTTTTTTCCTTTCCAACTATCTTCGGTGATTTCTCTTTCACTCTTGCTTGGGCTTTGTCTTCACCTCAATTCCATGTTAATTTTTGGTATGTTCTATGCTTAGAGAAATTTACTTCAATTTTTCATATTAGCCCAATGACAATATTCAGATTAATAATCACATCAGCGTGATAGCAAAGTGCAGATAGAACATAAACATAAACAATAGAAGACAAGCCAAGACAAGAGGACACAAGATGTGGCACCAGCCAGGGACAAACCCAAACGTGGGGAAACCCATGATCAATTCGTCTTATATTCTTAAATAGTTTAGCAAAGAGAGATAGTACAAATACATGGATCTAAGATTTTATGATAGCAGTAGAAGGTACATCATTATGAAAATCTTCAATTATCAAGAGTGTTCAAGCATATCCTGATGCAACATTCCTCAAATTGGTCACTGCTCTAGCAATTCTGGTTGCAGCCCCAAACTCCCATGACTGAGATGAATGGATGATTTGAACAATATCCACAACAGCCCCAAGGTAACCCTTGCTATGGTGCTATGGCCCATGGCTTAGCACATAGCAACACTGAAGAAAATGTCTTCAAAAATCATCAACGCAACAATACTTGCAATCATCTTAACTATGTATGAATGTTGTTCTATGGAGCAGACTTCAACGCATTCCTTCAATGTATTCACCATAGCAAACAATTCTTATGGCATGCCCATAGCAACATCCTTATCATACAGTCACCTACAAAAAACATGTAATGTTGTGAAAAGACATCTCCCTATTGCGTTATCGGGCTACCTTTGCTATGAATGAGAGTCTTTATGTAGCTGTGAATAAGGACTTCATTAACAGTGGTTGAATGCTCCTTTAGGACTACGGTTAGGGGCTACTTCAAGTAGCATATAAGGGCCTTCATTTATAGCATATAAAGGCTTCTTCTGGACTATGTATAAGTGCCTTTAGGACAATGGATTAGGACCTTTCCTAACTACGGATTAGGGCCTTTATTTAGATCTCGGTTGGGCCTCCTTCATACACCAAAGTATCCTCCCCTTGACTACGATTTACAGTGTATAGAAGCCTTCCTCTTGTCTGTGGCTAGGGCTCTTTTAGGGCTTCCTCTAACAATGGATTAAGGTCTCTTCTAGACCTGTGGCTAGTGCTCTTTTAGGCCTTCCTTGGATAGCGTTGAAGCTCCCTTAGACAGCGTACAAAAAGCCTCTCCTTGCTACATAGAAGAGCCTCCTCTTAACTGCATCATATAAGAGCTTCCTTGACTGCAGCTAGGTGTTTTCTTTCTCTGCGGCTATATGTCTCCTCTAGGACAACATATAGGGTTTCTCTACTAGACCTCTCCTTCCAGCAAAATCCAAACGAATGGAGAGAGAGATCACAAGAGATGAGTGTGTGAGAAATGACTTGAATGCCACCTCTATTTATAGTGCAACGTTGAGATTGAGTTGGGGTAATTTGGTTGTTGGCCGACCTTGACAATTTGTCAAGTAACACAAATAAATTGATATCTCCATGAATACATGTTGGAATCAGATAATATTTAGATAAATCCTACACCTCTCAATGAGAGGAATCCAAGAAAAATATTAGCTGCCATAAATAAAAAGACCCAGATGGAGTTTGGCCCTAATTTCCAATTTTAACAGATTTCTACACCTAAAGCATATTCCTAAATCAATTACCAATGCAAGATAAATTTACATTAACAAATATACAAGAGCATATGGAAATAACACAAATCAAAGCATGAGCAAAAGAAATTATACCAATAGTGAACCAATCATCATGCTCCAATGGAACAAAAACTCATGAATGAACCCCAAAATCTTTTAGTGCAATTGATAACAAGTGTACATAAGAGCAGAGCTTCCCCAAGCATAATAGTTTGTAACAATTCGCTTTCTATAGTGAAATCCCATAGCTCTATTATATAGAAGTTTGGGAGACAATCCCAAGGCAAATGGTGACAATCCTAAGGCTCCTTCATGCAAATTCAAATTTTCCAAGTGACAACTCGATTTCTCCCTTAGAGGCCCACACAATCCTTCATGAGGGAGCTCGAATTAGATGAGAGAACATGTGGGAGAGTGAAGTGGAGTGGTAGGAGACCACTATCCATCTCACTCAGATACACTCTAATCTAATCTCAAGGCAACTCATGAATTCTCCTTGAAGCTCGAGGTAACTTCCTCAAATCGTGGATCTTGTCACTGGAACTCTTTTTCCTGACTCTTCTCCACAAAAAGATCGATTTTCTTGATTTGTGGCTTATGTGGAGTCCACATCACTTGGTAACTCAACTTTGATCCTTAGACTTCATTTCCACTTCATTTCTACATGATTTGAGCATGTGTGGATATTTATTTATCACCATTTATTTAATTGTTGGGCTAATTTATTGCCACATTTTCCACAAAACTTAGGCAAAATGCATTTTGAGGATCTAAAACTTATTTTTTACCCCTCAAAGTGTGTCATAGTAGAAAGTTGAGGGTGACAGGTAATTTTGAGCACACGTACCCCATACAACTTCTCTAGACATCACTTATTACATATTACATTTAGATTTTATTCAAATTTCTGCCCTGCGAGATTTTTAAATAAATTAAAAAAACGACTCCTAGACCTAACCAAATTCTATGAAATTTTTTGTGTGATGTGGTATGGTAATATACAATGACCCTACACACTAGGACTCACCCAATGCCTCACCATCAATCCACACTCCGGCTTTGAGGGTATGCTTGAAGGGAAAAACTCAATTAATTATTAAATCCTCGTAAGGACCTAATAATGAACCAAGTGATAAAAACCTCCTAGAGTAAACTCACTTGATGAAAAGTTCCCAAGATATGTAGGCCTGTTACATTATTCAACTCATCATACTAGCATCACTTTTACATCGTCCTTGCAGGGCTTGTGGAATTTGAGTACAACAAAAAAAGATGAGAAGAAGAAGTAGAGTTGAAAAACTCTGATGGTGGATGAAGCCTTTGACATATCTTTGGGCATGGAGTCTTCAAAAAAATTTTAGATGCCACTTCAGTGGTCAACACTTTCTTCATCCTTTCATAATTCTACCATAAATGCATTCATGTGAAATAATGCTCACACAAATCTAGCACACCCAAAGATCCAACAATATAAATTCTCATACATGCCAAGGAATGATGAGAATGGTGTATTCCTGGCCAACATCCATTTTGGGTCTCTGTTGACATGGAGCTATGATAACTAAGACCTCAAATGGGTCCTGATTGTTTTTGGAGGCTAGTCTTCATATGAAGGGTCACTTCTAAGCCTCCACTTATTATGTTTCCTAGTGCTTCAATTACAATATTTGAATAACCTCTCATCCTAACAAATACCGACTTGGGCCTATGAGCCATTCCAAGACCTCCATCTATAAGAAAATATTTCAATTTTCAACACGCATGTGCTTCATATACATATGTAACCATGAGGCAAATTTTGCAAATCGTGCACATTACATTCTAATTATTATTTGAACATATCAATATATATTGACACTCCCCTGCACCTCTCATACCTTATGTACCTTTTGTTTAAGCTTATAATATTAAATATTCATGTACTGAAATTCATGCTTGAGTGTACATTCTCTCATGCTCTTTTTTTCTATAGCAACACACATGCATTAGCACTTGCATGGAAACACGATACGTGAATTACAAGATAGACTGTATTAAAGCACAAGATGTGAATGACAAGATACCTGAAGATGTATTAACCTTGTTGAAAGTTGAAACAACTTAGTTTATCTTATTTGATTTGTACTCTAAATTTTTGCCTGCTCCTTGATGAGGCTTCTGATCATTATTGTTTGTGTTGGTAACAGGTAGCAGTTATATGTATGGGTGTGATAAGCCACCTGGTTCTTGTTTGTGGAGGGTATTTTTTTATTCGACGCTTTAAAACAGATGGATCCCATTTTTTCACGCTATTATCCATGGGTGCAGGCTCAATAAGGGCTGAGTTCCAGACAGAGAAATCTTTGCTGCTTCCTTTTAGAAGGCATAACAAGTCTACCAATCAAGTAGATATGGTAGAAGGCTCCCTATTCAAAATACAAGAAACCTTTTTTAAGATGATTGAAATCATTGTCAGGGACAGGAAGATTGCTCGTGTTCTAGAGGCAATGTTGAAAAAGATAGCTGGTTCGTGTGTGGGTTTTGCTTGTGGTAGTCAAATGTTGTAGCAAGCTGCTACAAATGCATTGCTTGGTTTGTCATGCATTGATCCAAACCTTGTTTGGTTACTTTTGGCTGACATAGTTTACTCAGTGGATGGTAAAGAAGTTCCAAGTCCACCAGGTCCAGAGTTTCCAAAAATTTCTCAACTTCTTCCTTAGAGACCAAAGAAATATCTTTGGGTTCAATATGTTGGCCAGGATTTTGGTTTGAAGTTTGATGTTCTGTGGCAAGCTTGTTGCTTCCAAATATAGATTCCTACCATCATGCTAATACCTAGTGATAAATTTCAACTTTTGATAATTAATACTAGTTCATTTTTTAAAATGCATTGATGGGCTACTTGTGTTGTATGTGTTAAGAATTTCACTGTTCTTCATGCCATTGTGTTAATTCCTAGAAACAATGAAGTTTATTGCTGCATAGGTTCTATGTGTAGTTCATCGACATTGCTTATTATTATATGTGTTCATTTATGATTGATGTTCTACGGCTACATTGGTTCCACATCTACGGCTGCATTGATTCCATGTCAGTATGCATCAGTGGTTGTTATTTGACATTTTTATACAATGATGTGCATAGCTAACAAATATAGTTGTGACATAAGAGAAAGGATTTTGATGTCTGTGCCTTAATGACCAAGAGTAGTATGAAATACATTAGAGTGGTCTCAGAGAAAGGATTGTAGCACTGGCCTATAATGAGCAAGAAATGTAAGTGTTCAATTGGAAATTGCAATGGAATGTCAATTGTTTGACAAAGAGCCTCAATGAAGCTTGAGAAAAAAAAATGTCACGAGCTTCCAACCTTCCATCTCAATAATCGATGCATGGTGATCTATCATAGATCCTATGGCCTACATCGATGATGAGATGATGGCTTCAATTCATACGCTGGTTCATATTCAAGTCTGTGGGCATTTTATGGAAGTGAAACTAATCTGAACTCATAGGATTCATGGTTTAATTCTTGGAAAATTTAGCAAAACTGAATCAAATTATGAAAAAGTGATAAAAATGCCCAAATTTGTAGATGACAAATTTTCGATTGCTAGTAATGAAATGAAACTCAGTGTTGGGAAAAAAATATTTGAGGAATCATGAGTTTGGATGTGTGGTTGATGTCCAAGCAAGTTCAATGTTGGGCCAATTTTGGTAGTTTTACTGAGTAGCATTCATATCTGTGCAATTGGATGGTAGCATTAGAATAGAACCACAAAACAACCATGGAGTCATTATCACCAGCTCCATTGTGGACATGGAGGAAGAAATGTCTTGTTCTAATTGAAGGATGACATGGAGGGGTCATGTGTTGTCATGAATGACTTGGATTTCATTACTCATGCAAGATCAATGGCCAACATTCAATCTAAACAATTCATGTGAATGTACCTTAATGGTTGGTGTCTTGCTGTGAATGGCTAGGAGTGCATTGCAAGGAATAGATTGATGATTGACAAGATCTCGTGACAATTTGAGAAGTATGGAAGTGGAAGGCACAACATTGTTGCAAACAAATAAGATTGTGCCCACAAATCCAGATCAACGATTCACAATCATTCACAATGTTTAGGGAAAAGACTTGAGGAAACTCTTTTGGGGATTAATGTGATTGAGAATCTGCTCACAAGAGATGATATAATGACTCATTCATCTGTGATTTTTGGGAAAAAAATCAAAAGTGGAGCTCCTACCTATTGCGCATAGTTGAGATCACACCTATTACTTTAGATCAACAATCTAGACCTCATCAACAATGTCATCCCTTGTATAAAGCTTTATCATTGGGGGTAGAGAAAAAGTGGGGCACACTATCTCTCTGACTTTAAGAAATCTTCTACATGGAAAAAATCCCATGAGCATGATAAGAGTCAAGGCCCCACACACAAAAGAAAAAAAATAAGTACTTGTATGTGTGTGTGTGTGTGAAATGGAGAAATCCCTTGGCTATGTAGTATGAAAAGACAAATAAGATCATATCAATCCTTGTGAAAGTGCAACTTGTGTAGCTTAATGGTTGGTTCACATGGTAGGTTGAGGCAAGGGCATGAATAATATAGGTAGACATCATGTCACTTGCCACACAAGCACATGACACATGGATTCCACACCAACAAAAAAAGTTTGGTTAAAAAAATTTTGGTGCCAAATTCTTATTTTAGGTATAACTAGCCCACATATAGAGCCTTGTGTTGGAAAATGTAACTATGTTCGGTCTTCGTTAATGTACTTGAGTCATCATGTAATGTACTTGTCAAAAGAATAAAGAAAATAATAATTATTATTATTATTGTGACTTATTAAAGCATGGGTTTCATGCTTGGGTCACCACGTTTTAGGTCAAAGCCCCCATTGAGGAATTTTAGGATTTATTCTAAGTCAAAAGAGTTATTGTACTTTTAAAGAGTCCCTTCTCAGGCTTATGAATCATGTGAAAAGGTTATGTATTGAGTCAAATATGATTTATGTATCCTCCACACCATGTTGGTCTAGAAGAAGATCAAGTCATCCTAAGCACCCTATTTGACCTCATATGGAGCCTATAAATGCAAGTTCATCGAATTCATTTGGAACATCATTCTCACACACAAGTTCAATTTCTATTTTAGCTGGGAAAAAGGTGTTAAATTCTCTTATAACTGGGAAGAAGTGCAAAGTTCTCTTGTAGCTGGGAAAAAGGTGTGAAATTCTCTTATAACTGGGAAGAAGTGCAAAGTTCTCTTGTAGCTGGGAAAAGGTGTGAAGTCTGCTATCGAGAGCCAAAGTGAATGTGAGTTTGGAGAGGTCTAAGGAGGAAAGGAAAATAAAAATTTTGATGGTTCTCTTTATTTGTTTTGTGCTCTAGATTGGGAAATCGAAGTCATCCAAGTTTGTCTACTGCCAGAAGCTGCTAGTTACCGTAAGCTACTTCCTAGTTGAAGTTGTTGGAAAGAGGTCGAAATTCTGGGAGGCTGACTTGGTGTAGAGGGAAGGCCTTCTCTTGGTCTAGGATGGAGAGTCTCGAAGAATACTATTGAAAGGAAGAATTTATTGAGGGGAGGTTTTCCCTGGCACTGTGCCTACATCTGGTGTTTATTGTTTTATGTGTTGCTGCTTTGGTAATTTCTTGATGAACTAAAAGAAAGAAGATATAAAGAATCGTAACAATAAGAAACATCAGAGGTAATTATCAAGAATAATAAAATCTTTTTGCCTTTCTATTTTTCAAACATGGTATCAAAGCTTTAGTGAAGAAGGAAGTAAAAAGTAGTCTCAAGCACTTGATCAAGGAACCATTCAAAGAGATTGTCTTAGGGAAAGAGTCTCCTATATTCAAGGAAGATGTCCAACACAATCAAGGGAGAGAACAAACTTGAAGGGGCCTCTAACTTCAGGTCCTAGAAGAAGAGGATTGACCTAATCTTTGAAAAGAACAAGGTACTGAACTTGGTAAGAGAAAAAGTAAAGAAGCCCAAAGAGGAGCCTAGTGATGCTGACAAAGTAAAATACAAGGAATTAGAATTGGTAGCCACGACTCTGATGGTGGAAGGAATAAAGGACAACCTTGTCAAAAATCCCAAACCTTTGAAGTTTTGGTAATGTTGGTTTTGCCATGTTTCTACATTGAAACCTTAGACCATTAGGGTTTGGGGGAATGTGTGAGCAAGACCCTTATATTGTCTTAGAAATGTTTTCCTTGGTATGGGTGTATTTATCGAATCAAACCCTAGTGTAATCAAGATTGTTGAGTATCTAACTCTTTTTAACCATTGTGAAGTTGGGTTTGACTAACACATATAAATGTCTTTGCATAATGATGAAATCTAGGCATATATAGATATGTCCTTTTGGTTGAAACCCTAGCTTGGTCTAGGTTAGATGTATTAATATTGTGAGACATATGATATGCTTATGTATGATATGTATGAATTCCTAAATATGTGTATTGACCTAGTTATGGTCATAAGTCTTAGGATTTAATGGAAGTCCTTGTCTGAGATTCTAGGATGACAATATTTGGAAATCTAAGGTTTTTGTAGCTAAACCCTAGTAGTAGTTAAAATTTGTCTAGTATGCGTGATATAATAATCTGAGATCTATTTATATAATGATTGTTGAGATTGTAAAAATGGAATTCTAGGGTTTTTGAGTTGAACCTTAGTCGTAGTAAAAATATCTGATGTATGATGACAATATGATAATTTGAGATTTGTGTAAAATTGTTGAAATTTGAGTTTTTAGTTGGGATTGATGGTTGATTGGAAATCTAGGGTTTTCAAATAACCCTAGTGGAAGTTGGTCATGTTAGTGACTAGGCTGTGATTGGTTTTGATTGATTCCTTTGTATGAAATCTAGGATTTATATGAAACCCTAGTGAGAAGTCTAACACATGAATTTTGAAAGGATGTTGGATCCTTTCTATTTGTCTGAATTGTTTCTAGGGTTTGGTATATGTTGTAGTAAGGTATGTCATACCTTTGGAAGTAACATTGAAACCCTAGATGGAATGAAAATTGTGATGAAGTAGTCTATGGTTTATGACTAACGTCCTTAGAAAGATGTTGAAGAGTATATGTCTCTTGTTTGTAATTGAGTTTGGGTATTTGATATGTATAAAGATGAAATGCTTCTATGATTCTGATATAGCTAGCATCTTGCTTCTATAGATTTGGTTGTACTTTCTATCTAAGTTGTGCAGGTACATAATCTTCAATTTGGTGAAGATGCTCATTGATGTAATAAGCATGATGAGGATGATAATAACCCTGATGAAATGGTTGGAAGCCATGAAAGATTCTTTGATGATGAAAAGAAGAAGTTGATCTCCTTGGGGAAGCATGAATAGAAGAGATCTCCTAAGATTAAGGGGGAGTCTGGATGAAGAGATGCTTTCAGGTTGAGAGGAAGGGCATAACTCGACTTTAATTAAATAATGGATTTCAGAGGATATCTTGATGCATGAGGAGTAGGGAAGGAAAAGTGTATAATTGAGGAACCTTCTGTCAAAGATTCAGTTGATAGTCCTACTGAATTGAGAAGAAACATCTAGAACGATTGTGAAGGTTTGTATTTGATTATGTACATATCAAAGTATATTATTGATTGGGGTTGTACATGTGAATCTCTTGAAGGTTTTGATAGCATTTTGGTTACCAATTAGTTTTATTGGGAGAGATTGGTCATCCTTGATCTACTGGATCAAGGGGTGTTGAGGCTTTTTGAGTGAAGCATTGTCTGGGGAGACATCTGGTCGACACTTTGTGTCGATGTCCGGGTCCCGAAGTTGGAAAAGTGGTGTTGGTTATTGAGCTCTGTTTTGGTTACACACTTGGATTTTTGGGTTGGTGGTTAGCAAGTAAGCTTGATGGTACCTAGAGAGGCTAAAAGCTTGAGTCCATCTTAGTCCATGGCATTGCAATGCCTAAATTGTTGAGAGACCACTTGGATAGATTGCCTTGGTTAGGAATCTAGTCCATGGCATTTTAATGCCTAAAGTTCTTCATGGTTCATATGGTTTGAGATCTTCCATTGTATTTGTACATTATGAATACCTCCCTAGTTAAGAGGGAGTGCTGGAAAATGTAACTATGTTCGATCTTCATTAATGTAATTAAGTCATCATGTAATGTACTTGTCAAAAGAATAAGGAAAATAATAATTATTATTATTACTGTGACTTATTAAAGCATGGTTTTCATGCTTAGGTCACCATGTTTTAGGTCAAAGTCCCCATTGAGGACTTCTAGGATTTATTATGAGTTAATAGAGTTATTGTACTTTTAAAGAGACCCTTCTTAGGCTTTTGAATCATGTAAAAAGGTAAGTATTGAGTCAAATATGATTTATGTATCCTCCACACCATGTCGGCCTAAAAGAAGATCAAGTCAACCTAAGGACCCTATTCAACCTCACATGGAGCCTATAAAAGCAAGCTCATTGAATTTATTTGGAACATCATTCTCACACACAAGTTCGATTTCTATTGTAGCTGGGAAAAAATCACAAAATTCTCTTGTAGCTGGGAAGAAGTGTGAAGTTCTCTTGTAGCTAGGAAAAGATGCGAAATCTTTTGCCAGGAAGTCGAAGTGAATGTGAGTTTGGAGAGGTCTAAGGAGGAAAGGAAATCAAAATTTTGGTGGTTCTCTTTCTCTATTTCATGCTCTAGATTGGGAGATCGAAGTCTTCCAAGTTTGTCTGTTGCCGGATGCTGCTAGTTACCATAAGCTGCTGGCTAGTTAAAGTTGTTGGAAAGATGTAAAAATTCTATGAGGCTGACATGGTGTGGGGGGAAGGTCTTGTCTTGTTCTAGGGTGAATAGTCTCAAAGAATACTATTGAAAGGAACAATTTCTTGATTGGGTTTTCCCCTCAAGGGGGGTTTTGCCCTGACACTGTGCCTACATCTGGTGTCTATTGTTTTATGTGTTGTTGCTTTGGTAATTGCTCGATGAACTAAAATAAAGAAGATATAAAGAATCGTAATAATAAGAAATATCACAAGTAATTATCAAGAATAAGAAAATCTTTTTGCCTTTCTGATTTTCTAACACCTTGGTTAGTTCAAAGAGCTACTAAAACAAAAGGGGAAATTAGTGAGAAGGTGAAGGGCTATCCATCAAAGATTAATGGATTGCTTATACATACAAATATGGACTTAATTACTTCTAGGTTCTTATGATGTTCTCATTAGAATGGATTGGTTGAAGCTACACTATGCCATTTTAGAGTGTCATAATTGTTGGAAATATTGAGGTGGGTGGGGGGGTGAATCAATATTTCATTCTTTTCATAATTGGTTGTTTAGATTCAATAAAAACTTCATAGCATTAATCAAACACAAAATATCAGCATCACATCTATGAAAAAACAAAGAGTCTAACAAGTGCTTTACATTATGTATGGTTTACGTACACATTTACCAACTATGCTCGAAGAAAGTATATAACTCCCCAAGTCTGAAGGTGTTCACAGATCCAATATACAGTAGTCTTCATCCTCCCCTAAAATCAACCAACGAACTCATGTTGTTGCGATTGCTAACATTGCCCACTTCAACTGCCACTATTGTTGTTGCAATACTTCTATCCACTGCTTCTATCGACTGCTACCTTTGTTGCTACCGCTTTGCTGCCACTGTTTATGTTGTCCTTTGTCCACAATTGTCCTTTGCCACTGTTTATTGTTGTTCTTTGTCCACAATTGCCCTCTGCCACTCGTATCCTCTGTCCACTACTCTTTTTCACCACAGTCCTGCAACTTACAACTTCTCATATGTTGTTATGCATCCATTTCACCGATATGTCAATGGTTGTGTTTATTCAAGTGTATCATCATCACATAGATTACTATCACTCATCAAGGTCATTGTTGCATCAACGTTCCTCAAGGTTGTTTTTATCATGGTCAAGTTAGGGCAATTTACTCATCTACTAGTTCTGTAGGCTATTGTTGTCATCAAACACATTTGAAGGTCGCTGTTAGAGTGTCATAAGATTACTTCCTCACGATCTCACTGTCATAAGATTTGTCAACACAGTCACTGGTTCTCTGACAACATGGTCACTGTTAATATGAAATGGATGTCCCTATTGACACAAGCACAAAGATATTTTCCCCAAAACTCACTGTCACAATAGGTCTCTGTCATGAAGGTTGCTTCCATATAGGGTTATTGCAATACATCAATGTTCCATGTTATGCCATATTATGTCATTGTCATAAGTAGGTTGTGGTCACCATTTCACATCACATATACATCTGCTCAACAACTCTGGATTAGGTTCAATGACAACTACAATACATCTTCCAATACTCTCAAATATGCTATTGCGGTTTCTGTTCAGGTATTCAAATGGAAAGTCTTATGTATAAAGGGACAATGCTTCATCATACAGGTCACCAAGTTTTTCAGAACTTGTCTTTAGGTAGGATTACTACATTGCTTGACTCAATTTATAAATTTTTGTGCATGCATTAACCAGACCACAATGCAGCCTTTGATTTTCTCCAAGGAAAGGATCGAATTTCTTTTACATAGTCAACCAAGCTTGACCTTTACAAAGGTAATGTCCTCAAAACAAATTAGATGATGGATCAACGTTTAATTCACCTTCAACATCATTTCTTCAGGATAATGTTCCTTTCCTTTTGCTGCTACAAGATTTTTTCAGAGGTGCCTAGTGTCCTTTGGAAACCATCGAAAATCTCTAGAATTGACCTTAAGCTTTAGATCTACGGCTCTGTAATGGAGGGTTGCCTCAGAGCCAAAAGTCCATAGTGAAAGTGCCTTCAATTGCATTCGTCCTTAAGAAATGCACAACCAATCATCAAGATGTTCTATTGGACCAAACATCAACATGATCATTATTTTTTGAACTATATGACTACTAGGTTCCCTTGCAATTGCTAATTGGGATTTCGTTGTCCCCACGTAATTGCTTCAGGAAAGCTTGCAACATTTTCTTCACCCAAATTTCCCTTTGTTTCCCTAACATCCACCTTACTATTTGCTCGCTTCTTGAGATGGATAGTTATTCTGCTACTTGAATCCATATAGACTTTTGGGCATGCCACTGCTCTTGGAAGACCCTGATTGATGGTCTATTATCATAATCAAGTTGTTGTCTTCAATGTCGTTAAACAGGCTCATAGACCTCAGTAAATCCCTTTGGCCTACAGTATGCAGTGTACAACTGTCACAAAACTTTGGTGGCAAAGTGATACCTTCAAGATGATCTTCGCTCCATAGAAAAACCA